>JAXGGA010002053.1:0-132402 GCA_038373865.1 Uloborus plumipes | reverse complement strand
ACGCGGTAGAAGGAGAGAAATTCTCGCTTGGGCACATTAGGGCTTTCAGAGTAGCACAAAATTTGACAAGCGACTACTTTTTCGGCTATTCTTGCTTGTCGTGAGGGAGTAATAGACGTCACTGGAAGTTCCAAGAAGTTTCAGAGTAGGGGCCCAGGGGACCAATAGAAAAAGGTGCATAAGTGAGAGAGACGTATAAGCGAACAAGCCCATTTACAGGACTAAAACTCAACATAGATTCTAATGAGAGAATTAATAAGAAGTTTCTATACAAAAGGGACATATCAGTACGGTTTGGCAATAACTGTAACGTAACTACAATACTAAAGAGAAAACAAAAATTGTAGATTACCTAATTATAAGCTGTTCCCTCTAAAACGATGCATAATGGATAATTGTCCCTCTCCAAACTCTAGTTCATGCGGAAAAAATACCTTCCGTGAGCAATAAAGGCGAGAGATTTAAGACTAACACAAGCACGTTGAACGTCGGCGGCAAATAATCGTCGTGTGCACGGAATTCAAGGTTTCAAAAGGTATGTTTAAACATCTTACCTTTTATTTGTGATACTAGCTGCCAGGGCAGCTAGATTAGCTTCCTGCGGCATGTTGATGCATAACGTCGACCCTCTCTAACTTTTACCTCATTCTGAAGTTATATTTGATATAATTTAATGTTCATTCGATTTCAAGACATACCACGCACGTGGCCCGGCGTTGCACGGGCACTTCGTGCCTTGAAAGTAGTGAGAAAAATTTCAAGAAACTACTCCCCGCCAAGGCGGCTCGCTTACAGGCGCTTCACGCCTTTACTTTTTTCCTATATAAAAAAAAATCATTCGAATTATTGAGATGCTTCGCGTCTTCAAGATGGTGAGGAAAGTTTCAGTAAGTTCAGCTCGCTCAAAGGAAAAAAGCAGACATAGACACTCAGTTTTTAATATAAGTAGATGGCTCTTCAACAAATAAATGTTTCAAAATATTACCAGTAGCTAGCGATAAAAATTCTACGTAAGTGGCCCGCTTATGAGTTTCGTGTTTGATTTAGTTAAGCCTTCATTCAAAATTCTCATTATCATTTTTATCACTGTTTCATAGCAACGACGGTTTGCAAGAATGGATTTCATATTTAATCATTTATTAGGCTTAATCGCTTTAAACTTGACTACTTATTAATTGATATCTTCGCTAATTAAAATCGTATAATTATATCAATTGAAACTAAAGAAGCTTGAAAAATTACCTATCTATCGGTACCTGGTTCGACTTTCAGTTCATTGGCGTTCAGGAGAAAGAAGCGTGACATAGAAAGATAGTTAGAAAGATAGTTAGAAAGAAAGATAGTTAGAAAGATACTCAGTTTTTAATATAAGTAGATGAAATATTAACTACCAAAACTACTTTGCACCATTGTTGGAAAAATCTTTAGTCCATGTTAAACAAAAGAATATATTCTTTTATGAATAGATCGTGACCAGGAGTGCCCCGATAGGAGGTCAACCAAATGTCAAATCCGTTACCATGCCATTGGGAGGTCACTGTGACCTCCCAATAGTTTCCGTATTCGGCACATTTTGCTGACGGTTCAGCAATTTGAAGGCAATATTGCAACATTGAGATTTTATGTTCTTTTTAGGTTGTTGAATTGTTTTTTTAATATTTTTTCTTACTAAATGTTATGGGTCATTTTCACCATATGCTTACATTTCAAAATTTTTAAGTAATTTTTTTAACTTGCTATTTTTTTAGAAACACTAACAGATGTTTAGTCAGATATTTTAGGTGTGTGAAAAAGTAATTGGTTGTACACTTTGATGAATAATTAAGTATTTAAATGCTGTTGTAAAACTTTAAGTTGCACGGAAAATTGTCGTCCGTTACATACAAAATACCAATAAGAATTATCACCTTTGAACTGTCATAGCGCCTAGAACCAATTTAATGTGAAACTACTAACCTCCTTGAAACTTAAACCGATGTTTGTTATTGTTACTATACTGATTAAAAACTGCATGGTAACGGATTTGACATTTGGTAACGGATTTGACCAGTAACGGACTTGACAATTTCAACCAAAATGCCAAATTATGGCTGGGTTGTCTAATTTAAAAATTGAACAACAATATAAAATTTTCTTAGAGTTGTATAATACACAATATTTAGGGGTAAAAGTTGAGAATAAGTAAAAATTAATACTAAAATCTTTGGTAACGGACTTGACAAAGGATAAAAATACGCACCTGGAAGAAATTTTATGCGAAACGCCACAGCAATACTTCTCGACTCAGGGAACCAAAATGGTACAAAATAGTTTCGTCACTAATTTGTTAAGTTAACTGAATACGTGTTACCATCTTTTGACTTCAATAAATACCTTTTTTAGCTAAAATAATCTTAGGGTAACGGACTTGACAAGAACTTCCGGACAAAATATATTCATACATTTCTTATTGAAATAAAATTACTATTGTCAATATTTATTATGAATACCATATACTTATAGTCAATATATAAAAATAATATGTTGCATTTACTTTTTTTGACCATTAAGTATAGGAAAAAAATAGTTGAACTTCCGAAAATTGGAAATGAACAAGCATTTTTCCTTGATTCCCATTTTAAAGACTTATATAAAAATAAATAAATAAATTTCAATAATTTGTTGACTGATAGAATTTCTAGCATTTCTTGCAGAAAATAATTGTTCGCATTGAATTTAAAATATGTTATGCTTCAAAATCGTCCTTTTTAACCTCCGGACAGCAAATGTAAGCAAATTTGAAAATGACCCTTATGCATCCACGACATGTCTGCATGCATGTGCATTAGGGTGATTCAGTAATGTATGGAAAAAAATAAACTTTGTATTTTTGTGCGTCTTACCCTCTTATTTTGTGTCACTATATACACTGATTATTTGTGCAAAATTTTGGCAAAATATATTAATATTTAGAGGTCGCTCAAACGCCTTGAAATTTCGTGATATTGACAAAAACGTGATCGTAAATGATATTTATAGAAAAAAGTAGCCTTTGTATTTTTGTGCGTCTTACCCTCTTATTTTGTGCGACTATATACACTGATTATTTGTGCAAAATTTTGGCAAAATATATTAATATTTAGAGGTCGCTCAAACGCCTTGAAATTTCGTGATATTGACAAAAACGTGATCGTAAATGATATTTATAGAAAAAAGTAGCCTTTGTATTTTTTGTGCGTCTTACCCTCTTATTTTGTGCGACTATATACACTGATTATTTGTGCAAAATTTTGGCAAAATATATTAATATTTAGAGGTCGCTCAAACGCCTTGAAATTTCGTGATATTGACAAAAACGTGATCGTAAATGATATACAGGGTGTTCCGTAACAAATTGTACAAACTTTGAGGGGAGTTAGAGGGGATGATAACAAGCACGAATCACCTAGGAACATAGGTTCGGAAACGCATAGTTGACGAGCTACATATTCACAAAGTTGTCAAATTGTGTCAGAATGGCTCGTTATTACGACGATTTTTATTATCATTTCGATGCATTTTTTGAGCAACAGGCAGCAAAATTTTTACAACCGCTTTAAATTTTCTTACAAAATGATATTGTTCAATGAGACACAAGATTGGGATCATCCGAAATGTTTATTGATCAAAGACATTACACGTTTAATGTAAATAATGGTAGAAAATGCCATAAATTATGTTCAAAGTTTCCACCATTGTTATCGATACATGCGTTACACCGTCGGACCATAGACTAGCGAACTCTCTCAAATACACCCGAATTTTCTTGGATATCTGCAGCAGCACAGGCGATTCTTGCAACTAGATCCATTTCTGAATCACCAGGAGTTGCGTACACAGCACTTTTCAAAGCA
This sequence comes from Uloborus plumipes, assembly GCA_038373865.1. Classification (NCBI taxonomy): domain Eukaryota; kingdom Metazoa; phylum Arthropoda; class Arachnida; order Araneae; family Uloboridae; genus Uloborus; species Uloborus plumipes. The sequence continues at coordinate 128,530 of JAXGGA010002053.1, read as the reverse complement.
CCCAAAGAACGAAATCGAGACTGTTTAAATCAGGAGAGCATGGTGGCCAGGGAACTGGTCCACCACGACCAATCCATCGGTGACCAAACACACGATTCAGATGTTCCCGAACATGTGTTCCATAATGGGGAGGTGCCCCATCATGTTGAAACCACATATGGCGTCTGATATGTTGTGGCACAGAGTTAAGTAATGTTGGTAGAACCTCTTGCAGAAAGATGAGATATTGTTGAGATCTCAGTGGAGATGGCAACAAATAAGGTCCAATTAAGACGTTAGCAACCAAACTAGCCCAAACATTTACTGAAAAACGACGTTGAGCAGCCTGTAATCTTACGCCATGGGGATTCTCATCAGCCCACAAATGAGCATTGTGGGAGTTGAACATCCCATCTCGCGTAAAGTATGCTTCATCCGTCATTAAAACGCAGGATGAGAAATTTATATCTTGACTACATTGATTGAGATAAGGTTTTGCATAATATTAAATATTTAAGAAAGGTTAAATCGGTTGTTGAAATTTTGCTGCTTGTTGCCCTAAAAAATGCACCGAAATGATAATAACCAACCGTCGTAACAACGAACCATTTTGACACAATTTGACAACTTTGTGAATATGTAGCTCGTCAACTATGCGTTTCCGAACCTATGTTCCTAGGTGATTCGTGCTTGTTATCATCCCCTCTAACTCCCCTCAAAGTTTGTACAATTTGTTACGGAACACCCTGTATATAGAAAAAAGTAGCCTTTGTATTTTTATTCGTCTTACCGTCTTATTTAGGCCCTTTATATATACTGAATTATTTGCCCAAAATTTTAATAAACTATATTTACATTTAGAAGTACTTCAAATTTTGTGATAGTGGCACAAATGCGAACGTATAAATAAAATATAATAAATAATAATAAAGTTACTTTATTGCTGTTTTTTTCTCTGAAGAAAAAAACGTGCAATCACAAAATGAACTATATATCTGAAAAACCAATGAAATGCAGAAAAGTATGAAAACTAATCAAATACGGAAAAAATATAAAAAACAAATTTAAATACATTAAATATATAGTAATTCGCTCATTAATTCTTGCAATACTTTTTAAGGTTACTTTTTTGCAACTTTGAAACCTTTTCTGTGTTCCTGTACCACTTGAAGAAGACACTGTCTTTGTTTTTCGTCGTTAGTGATAGTCTTAACAAATGCTTCAATAAGGGCCATGCCACGCTCCGTATTGTCGTTTACAATCCTCAGTTTCTTTGGTAGTATAAAGCCTTGTTGGTAGCTATCTTAAAGATTCGAATGCTCAGGATCAAACAGCTGATATATTTTGAGTTTCTTCTTTACATGAATAAGGACGCTAAAAATATTCCAAATCATTTCTTAGTGCTTGCACAAAAAGGGTTGCTGGGAACCCAGCTCTTAGATATTCTTTCCCATTAACGATAAGAATGTGAAAGAAATCACATTCATATGTTACGAATACCTTTTGTTTGTCCAGCTGCAAGTTTGAACTGGTTGGGAAATATCCATAACTTGAAGCCATAAAGAATCTTTAACACAGATATAACACGAGGAACCACTCCTGGGACACGAAAACATACACCAAGAGAAGGTGCTCTGCTCAAGAAAATCGCACTAAGCTCTAGTATCTTCCTTAGACACTTCTTTTACATGGGTCATCAGAAGTTAACTTTGCGCAACTTCCATTACTAGTTGCACGTTGCTCTGAATGTGCTACCAACTCCTCAACCTCATCGTTCCTCACTCCAGGTTTAAAATTAGAATGTTTTATTCTGGACTATGATTGCTAAAACCGCTTAAAAAGCAGTATTGTAGATCCAATGGCAGTGGATGGTTCCACGCAATTGCGTGAACATCGCATCTGACATTGCACGCAATCAAATACCCCAATTCTACCTATTTCTTGGTTTATCGGTTAAAATACCGAGAGACCAAGAGTAGAATAGATTTCGGTTGTAATACCACAGAAAACACAATGTCTAAAATATAATGGCGGAAAGCACAATATAAAAGTTGCTTCCCTAGTTTTTTTTCCCCAAGTTCAAACATGCTCCAACTTTAGTACCGGCAATGCATGTCGTATTGAAACACATACCACGTACGAGCTCAGTAAGTTCCCATTTATCTAACTGGTTATCGTATAGCAGCATTTTCCGTAGCAATTCCAATGCCTGACTAACTTACTAGAACCCAGAAGTAAATCATCAATGCTTGTGGTCCTGATACTAATACTGGTATGAAACCCGCCGATCATCCTTCATTTTCCCAATATATTTTGCATAAGTGTTTCGTTCCAGTGAACTATCAAAGGAAGTCCTAGATTTAAACGACTTTTGTAAGTTAACGGCCAATTCAGAGCGAATAGTTTGCATTTACCGTTTTATGGACGTTGTCAAATCCTCCCCATTTTGACCCATACTTTGTACTGTAGCAGCTACTATCAAAGTGGCTTTCTGTCACTTATACTGGGCCCTGTCTAGAGTGGATGCTAGGTGTTTTAGCCAAATAAACTCATACACCTCAAACAACCGAAAAGAAAACAGAAACCACAGCCCGAGCTTGCAGCTGCATTTTCTACCCAAACTCAGGTAAGAGATAATGCAGCTTTGGAGCGGGGGGGGGGGGGGTAATCGTTACAACTCACTTTGAGCTATTATTTTATTGACTAATTACTTAGTAGAGTAAACTAACGTTTTAAGTTATTCCATTTTATATGAAGAATAATATTATTTCGGGTAATGAAGCTACTATATACTCCAACTCTCGAAATTGCTAATTTTCAATAGAATTCGATCGCGTTGAGCGACCTCTAAATATTATTCAATTGAGCTAAAATTTTACATACATCACATTCATGAATAGTGTAAAAAAACTGCGGGGTAAGACCACAGAAATTCAAAAAAAAATTTTTTTGAATCACCCTAATGTGCATGCTTATATTTCATCATTTGGTAAATTGGAACTTCATTCGGCAAATTGATAACTTGCCCTCTCCCAAAAATTTTAGATCGGGCGCCCCTGATCGTGACGAATTTACCAGCCATTTTCAACATTGGTGCAAAGTAACCCGCGGTTTACGGTATATCAGTTCATAAATAACTGGTTGAGTAATTTCGCTGATTATCTAGCCGTCATGTTTTAGTTCGAATTCGCTGAATTATTCTCTCTGTGCTATCTGCAGAAGGATGACTTGTAAACTAATTTTATGCTACTGACTTGTTACATAGTTCTGCGCTATCTGCAGAAGCATGATTTGTAAACAAATTTTATGTTACTGACTTGTTAAATTGTTTTGTTTTGCGAACTAATGCGTGTATGGGTCATTCCACGTCAAGTGATCCAAAATCTGAGAAAAATTTTACCTTACCTTTTTGTATTTCTTTCAAATTTGGCTCATCAATTGTACCCCTTGAGGTAATTAAAAGTCTCAATTTTTAGATTTTTATCTCTATTATTTTTTAGCCTACTTTCCCGTTAAAAATAAAAGAAAGACGAAAAAAGTATTAAAAGTAGCTTAATGCATCGAAAAAATATCGCCAAGTCCAAAAAATATCGCCAAGTTAAAAAAAATATCGCCAAGTCCAAAAAATATCGCCAAGTTAAAAAAATAAAGAGGTAAAATGAATATCGAAAAATTAAAAATTTGAAAGTAGGGTATTGAGATGGGGAATTTGTGTGTCGGTCGGTCTGTCGGTCTGTCGGTCTGTCTGTCTGTCCCCCCCTAATAACTTTTGAATGAACATTCCGATTTGGACAAACTTTTTTTTGTTGGAAAGATCTCGGCGAGTACAGCTCATTCCCATATTTGATTTTTTGATTTGAACAATTTTTGGTTCAACTTTGAGCCGTTCAAATAACCGGTCCCGCGATACTAACTTTTTAATGAACAGTCCGATTTGAACAAACTTTTTTTTGTTGGAAAGAACTTTTCAAAGATACTTCATTCCCGTATTTACATTTCCGATTTGAACAATTTTTCATTCAACATTGAACCGCTCAAGCAAGCTGTCACCCCTAATAACTTTTGAGTAAACAGTCCGAAAAAAATGACTGACTGTGCAGACGATTTTTTGTTTATTTATTCATTTGTTTTATTGAATTTATTATTATTATTATTATTATTTTTGGCAGACGATTTTTTTTTGTAACAAAAATGTTTCATTCACTAGGGCATTTTATTCTTAATTTATATTTAACAACTGGCAACGGATTAAAAGTGAAATTCGAGACATTTTATCAACGGACGAGTTTTTTTTTCTTTTTTTTTCTTTTTTTTTTTCTTTCTTTGATAAAATGTGTTTTGATGTACTTTGTACTTTTAATTTTTTTTTGAAAACAATTGAGGAATTTTTCTACGGAAGAACTGTAACAGTTACATTCTTTAAAAGGTGCGACAAAACTTTATTTATTCATTTATTTACTTTTTATGTGTCTATTTCATCTGATGAGAGAGGTATATTTTTCTTTTAAAGGTATGTTTGACATAATTTTTAGTCTTAGATAATCAAGAGAATAATGATCAGATGCTAGAATGCCGATGTCGATGTACGGGAAAGTAGGCTCGTTTAGTTCTTGACAGAACTTCTTGTTGATTTATGAGACTTTGAACTTTGGAAAAACCCTTGTTTTTCCGTGGATAAGGGAAGATAAAAGAGACCATAACTCGGCACCAAATATATATAGAACAATTTGGTAAATGGCATTTTAAAGTACGTTAGTTGTCGCTTAATTTGATATGCAACGTGACTAATTTGATAAAAATTTTCTTTTTCAAAAAGTAAAATTTAAACTTCAAATTTAAATTTCTCAAAAAAACATAATGATTTTTTTTCAAAAAATTCTCAAAAATTCTTGTGTACTTTATCTATGTTTGAACAAATTTTTAGATTGGGATCTCAATGGAATCATATTTTTTTGAATTTTTGAATAAAACAGTATAGGAAAAAAAATATTTTTTAGATTCTATTTATTTAAATACTAAGTTGTCTCCCTTGTGATGGTCTAAAAAGTAGTAAATAAGCATGAATATGTTTGAAGTGAGCTGGCATGAGCTTATAGATTTGTCAGGTTCACCCCCTCACCCCTTCCTCCCCCGCACAATCACTTTTTTAATTCAAAACTGTTCAAAATGTTAAAAAAACTCTTTGATATAAAATGAATAGTAAACTTATTTAAAGTTGGTAAATTGGTTCCCTTATAACTAGACTAAGTATCCCCCTCCCCACCCGAATATACCATTCATACTATACTAATATGACGTCCAACCTCAGGGTTGAATTGAGGATTATTTTCATCCTAGGTATATATATTGTTTTTCAGACGAAGTGTTTCTTTTCGATCCGAACTTCAAAGCGTACTTCCATTCAATATCTGAAATTTAACTTTATGATTCATTTCATCTCCTACTCCAGCACCAATCTTTAATTTTGAAGGGAGGAAATAAATGGGTCGCCCCAAAATCATAGCAAACAGCAAAATAGCACTGTTTCTCCTTGTTCTCATCGTTTTTTCTATTTTTTTCGCACAAAACTGAAAATAAATCAAAATATCAGATCATATGTCTGTGTCCCATAACTATCTTCCCACATTATCTAGTGTGCAGCTGTTATTTAATTTTTTTAATTGTTTTTGTTCTTTTTCATTTTGTTGTAAAGGAAAGTAATGCAGCAAGATATATCTATATACATATATTAAACAAACATTGCTTTTTTTTTTATCATAAACTCGCATGTTGTTTAACTTCTGTACAGATTGCTCCTCCCCTTTTCCTACCTTCCCGCTCCAAACTTTTATTTTTTTATCATCCAGCCTAACCCCATTTCAAAGCCTTAGTCTCTACTGATGTCTGGTAGTGTTTCAGTTTGTTCGGTTTGTTACTCTTTCTTATTAGCTCATGAGCTTTGTCCAATAAGAAAAAGGAAAGGCAGTGATGGGAACTGACATATAACCTGATACTTTGATTTCTTTTCAGTTTTGTGTAAAAATAATGGGAAAACATTATGAGAACAAGGGGAAACAGTGCTATTTTGCTGTTTGCCATGATCTTGGGGCGAACCGTTTCTTTTCTTCCTCCAAAATTGAAGATTGGTGCTGGCGGAGGGGATGAAATGAATCATAAGTTTAAATTCAGATATTGAATGGAAGTACACTTTGTGAAGGTCGGATTGAAAAAAGAAACACTTCGTCTGTGTGTGTAAAAAACAGTATATACCTAGGGGGAAAATAATCCTCAAATCAATCCCCTGGTGAGACGTCATATTAGTGTAGCGTTAATGGTATATTTGGGTGGGGGAAGGGTTTCACTTTTCCTTGTTATAAGGAAACCCATTTACCAACTTTAAATAAGTTTATTGTTCATTTTGTATCAAAACGGTTTTTTTTTAGCATTTGAAACAGTTTGGGGAAAAAATGGTTGGGTCGGGAAGGAAGGGAGGGGGAGCTGACCAATTTACAAGTTAATGCTAGCTCACTTACATAGAGTAAAAATAATAGTCAATTCAATTCCCAGGTTAGATGTCATAATAGTACAGCGTTAATGGTATATTTGGGTGGAGGAGGGGATAGTTCGTCTAGTAATAAGGAAACCAATTTACCAACTTTAAATAAGTTTTCTATTCATTTTGTATCAAAGTTTTTTTTAACATTTTGAACAGTTTTGAATTAAAAAAGAGTGGTTGTGCGGGGGAGGAAGGGGTGAGGGGGTGAACCTGACAAATCTATAAGCTCATGCCAGCTCACTTTAAACATATTCATGTTTGTTTACTACTTTTTAGACCATCACAAGCAAGATAACTTAATATTTAAATAAATAGAATCTAAAAAATATCATTTTTTCTTATACAGTTTTATTCAAAAATTCAAAAAAAATATGATCCCATTGAGATCCCAATCTAAAAATTTGTACAAACATAGATAAAATACACAAGAATTTTTTGAATTTTTAAAAAAAAAATTCATTGTATGTTTTTCGAGAAATTTAAATTTCATTTTTTGAAAAAGAAAATTTTTATCAAATTAGTCATGTTGCATATTAGATTAAGCGACAGCTAACGTACTTCAAAATGCTATTTACCAAATCGTTCTGTCCATATTTGGTGCCGAGTTATGGTCCCTTTTACGTTCCCTTATCCATGGAAAAACGAGGGTTTTTCCAAAGTTCAAAGTCTCATAAATGAAGAAATAATAGAGATAAAAATCTAAAAATTGAGACTTTTGATTACCTCAAGGGGTACAATTGATGAGCCAAATTTGAAAGAAAAACAAAAATGTAAGGTAAAAAACGTTGGATAACTTGACATGGAATGACCCGTATGTATCTTTTAAAGAATCTCAAGCCATTTTGTATTTCCAACGGGAACTGTTCCTGTTTTTTTAACAGCTGTTAAATAATAAAGACTCAAAGAATCGCAAAAATTCTAATATCTTATGATCCAAGATTCGCTAGAATAGAGGTTGGAGGGGGGGGGGATAACGGCAGTATGCTAGCGAAAAAACTGCTCTTACAAAGTGTGTGTCCTCAAATTTTCGATAATGAAGTCTTGAGACTGTTTAATTTTTAATAATCAAAGACTGGTGGAGGGGGGAGGGGAGCTCGGGGCTCTAGAAATTTCTTTTTTGAAACTGCAGCCATAGAAACGCAATTGCAGGCCATTTTTTAAGTTAGGGGTGATTTGTTCTTTGCGATTGAAAGGGCAAATGGATAAAGGTGATATGTGCCCATTTTTGAAAAACACACTTTTTACCATGGGTGAAGGTGATAAGGTAATATTTTTTTTTGCTTGAAAGCTTTTTCTAGAGATTTAAAAAATTGTCACATATCACCTTTATTCACTTCCCCTTCAATTGTGTTTGTGAGTTAACGCAATTGAATACACACTCATTTGAATTTGTGTAAATCGGCGAAATCACATACTGTCGGCCCCGCTTAAACGAATACTGTTGGTTCCAAGAAATGTTATTCGATTAAACGGGGTATTCGATTAAGCGAGGATCTTTAACATTACGTCTATGGCATCGGTTCCGAGATGTTTTATTCGTATAATCGGGGTATTCGTTTATCCGTTACCCGATTAAACGGGGACGACAGTATCACCTTTATCCACTTGCCCCTCAATTCATATTTAATGAACTTAGGGGAAGAGTTCGGTGGTTCTCCACCGAATATTTCTTCATGCTGGAGTTTTGAAATGTTATTTTAAGCCATCTTTGGTCAGTTAAGAGTTTGAAGCTGTCTCCTGATTTTTTTTTTTTTTTTCAAGTTGAAGTAAAACTTTTGGTTATCTTTGGTGACGTAGGGTAATGTACTCTGTCTAGAAAACAATGTAATAAGCAAATTTACTCTATATCTTTGATGAACACAGAGAAGGGGTACGAGGGGGGCTCCTCCAACACCTGAAAAACATCATTTTCTGCAGTTTTCAGAACTTTAAATTATTAAAGTACTTGATCGGAGGATTCTCTTCATGACTAACATCATTGAAATTAGTCTGAAACATCGTTTTTGGGACTTCAATTTCGATATATTGTCGAAGTAGAGTATCTGCATTGCATCCCTTCAGAAATAGATTCATAAAACGTATAAACATCGTCAAAGAGGATCTGCAGCTTCATTTTTCAGGCTTCAATTTCAAAAATATTCTGGGGAACGCCTCCAATAATCCCCTTCTCTTATCATTTTTGGAGATGTCCTAATATTACGATTCTGGAACTCTTGAAAAATTGCCTTTTGAAAGTCCCTGAACCCAATATATTCTCTTAAAGTTACGAAATGGCGTACACTTAAGTTTTTTGGACTTCAATTTAAAAAAAAAAAATCCGAGGAAATTAATACTAAAATCTTTGGTAACAGATTTGACAAAGAATAAAAATACGCACCTGGAAGAAATCTTGTGAGAAACGCCACAGCAATACTTCTCGACTCAGGAAAACAAAATGGTACGAAATAGTTACGTCACTAGTTTGTTAAGTTAACTGAATACGTGTTACCATCCTTTGACTGCAATAAATCCTTTTTTAGCTAAAATAATCTTAGGGTAACGGACTTGACAAGAACTGCCGGACAAAATATATTCATACATTTCTTAATTTAAAAAAATACTATTGTCAATATTTTTTATGAATATCATATACTAATAGTTAATATATAAAAATAATTTGTTGTATATACTTTTTTATACAATTAAGTAGATAGAAAAAATAATTGAACTTACGAAAATTGGAAATGGACAAGCGTTTTTGCTTTGATTCTCATTTTTAAAGACTGATATAAAAATAAATAAATAAATTTCAATAATTTTTTGAGTGATAGAATTTTTTTGGGGGGTATTGCTTGCAGAAAATAATTGTTCTGATTGAATTTAAAATATAATTTATGCTTAAAAATCGTCTTTTTAACCTCCGGACAACAAATGTAAGAAAATTTTGAAAATGACCCGCACTTTTTGGACCGTCCCTAAAAAGGGACGCTAGGCATTAATGGGTTAAAATTAACAATTGACCTTTTGTTCATATGGGGCGGGAGGATCTGAAAATATTTTCAATCTTGAACACATCACCAAACTTGCACCCATGAGCGAAACATGTGTCTGCAGCTCGTTTAAGACCGGTTTAATAGAAGTGAAATCGTCAATCTCTGGCTAGGCGACAGACGGAGCCGCCTTCTGCGCACGCGCCTGAGCCGCAGATTGACGTCGCTGCACGCCACGCTCCAATCAAACTGGTTCTGATTCCAGCGTGCGTCGCGCCCGGCGTCGGCGACGATTCTAGGAAACCAAGCCTTTAAACTTTTAACGTCGTTTTGTTTAGTTTTATTTTTAAGAGTTAAGATATTTACATGCCTCTTATTTCGATCAGTTTCCATTTTCCGTTTTTAATAACGAAAGCAAAAATTAAACATTGCCTTCAAATTTAAAATTTTACATTCTGTGAAGAGTAATTTACGGGTCATTTTCAAAATTTGTTTACATTTGCTGTCCGGAGGTTAAAAAGACGATTTTGAAGCATAACTTATATTTTAAATTCAATGCGAACAATTATTTTCTGGAAGCAATACCCCCCAAAAAAATTCTATCACGCAAAAAATTATTGAAATTTATTTATTTATTTTTATATAAGTCTTTAAAAATGAGTATCAAAGCAAGACCGCTTGTCCTTTTCCAATTTTCGCAAGTTCAACTATTTTTTTATATACTTAATTGTATAAAAAAGTATGTACAACAAATTATTATATATATTGACTATTAGTATATGATATTTATAATAAATATTGACAATAGGAATTTTTTTTCATTAAGAAATGTGTGAATAGATTTTGTCCGGCAGTTCTTATCAAGTCCGTTACCCTAAGATTATTTTAGCTAAAAACGGTATTTATTGCAGTCAAAAAATGGTAACACGTATTCAGTTAACTTAACCAACTTGTGACGTAACTATTTCGTACCATTTTGTTTTCCTAAGTTGAGAAATATTGCTGTGGCGTTTCGCACAAGATTTCTTCCAGGTGCGTATTTTTATTCTGTGTCAAGTCTGTTACCAAAGATTTTAGTATTAATTTTTACTTTTTCTCAACTTTTACCCCGAAATGTTGTTTATTATAAAACTCTAAGAAAATGCATATTGTTGTGAAATTTTTAAATTCGACAACCTAGCCATAATTTGACATTTTGGTTGAAATATCAAGTCCGTTACTGGTCAAATCCGTTACCAAATGTCAAGTCCGTTACCATACAGTTTTTGATCAATATTTTAATAATCGCTAACATCGTTTTAAGCTTCAGGGACGCAAATAGTTTCAAATGAATTTGGTTCTAGGAGCTATGATATAGTTTAAAAGTAAGATTTCATATTGATTTTGTATGGTAACGGACGACAATTTCCTTTCAACCTAAAGTTTTACAACTGTATTTGAACACTTAATTATGCATCAAAGTGTACAACCAATTACTTTTTCACACACCTAAAATATGTGACAAAACAGCTGTTATTGATTCTAAAAGAAAATAGCAAGTTAAAAAAATTACTTAAAAATTCTGAAATGTAAGCGTATGGTGAACATGACCCTTACCCACTATTCACTCATTTTACTTAAACTACCAACAATTTAAAGAGAACAATAAAATAATCCAGGATATAGACCGGATTGAAAATGCCACTAGAATGTGGACGAAGACCTTCCGAAACACAGTTAATTAAAATGTTTCAACGGAAGATTTGATGCAGCAAAAGTTTCGGCTGAACTTAGAATTCTTCATTTAATGAAAATTCTTTGAAAAGGGTTCCGTGGTTTTCGTTGTTTCTTTAAATTAACCCATCAGGGAATTTTTATTTACCCTCTTCTTCTGAGATTATTTATCAGTAAAGTTTCATTATTGTTGTTGAGTTCCGTTAAGCCCTGTGTCATCTGTGTGGGTTTTTAATTACCGAAAATATTAATTTAATACCGAATTAGCATTTATTCGCAGTTGAAAACACTCGCACATTTAAAATACTGGTACCAGTCGGAAAACGATTTTTTCTGAGTATGTATTAATCTGTTTGAAACTGCTTGGTTACATAGAACTATAATTAGGACCATTTTTAGAAAATTTGACGCAAAACTCTAAGCCTTTCACATTTAACTGACTTCAAAAAGTAGGGGGTTATCAGTTCAAATCATATGTTTTTTTTTTTAATTAACATTGTAATTACTGTTATTATTACTGTGTTATGGTAATCAGTTTCTTCAACTATAGATTTATATTTAATCATTTAACATAGTGTAATTGCGTGAAATTAACAGTTTTTTGAGCATAACTTTTTTCCAAAGAACGGTTTGGGTCAAGGCTCTAAAACAAAGATTTAATAACTCAAATTTAAATTACAGTTTTATAATTTTCATACGTACTTATAATATACTTATTAAACCATTTTGTTGTTTATTTAACTTACTTCAAACACTTTTTACCAGTAACATTAATTATTTCCAGTATATAGCTATTAATTAATTATTAAGTTTTGAAGCAACTGTTGTAAATTTGGAAAGGTCAGGAACATTTCCCCGCTTAATCGAATAATATTTCTTGGAACCAAAGGTATCCGTTTAAGCGGAGCCGACAGTAATGCAAACAAAAAGTTCTGCATTTGTGAAACTGTCGAGATCCTTCAAAAGACTTGATTGAAAGTCTCTCAAAGGACGTTAAACTCTCCTCGGAAACACCTGCTTTAATACGAAGAATGTTCTTTAAATTATGGATGAATTTGGAAGTTTGAAAACTTGTGGAACGATATTAAACGTCGTGTAATGAAATCTGAAGATGAGCTGTCGAACTTCTAGAATTCTAACGTTATGAGCACATCGAAGCTCGGCAACCACTTCTCGTAACAACCAAAAAGTTGTCGAAGCCCGTTTGTGGGAGGCTATAGCGTTGAAAATGTTTTGAAGAAATTTGAGTGGGATCAGTTGGGGGGGGGGGGAGGAAACATTTTCAAAGTTTAGAATAAAGTTAAGGCATTGTGTGTCCAAGGGTAGACGCTCAGACACAAATTTGACTTTGACTTGTTAGCTAATGAAATGGTATTTGCATTTAACCCAGAGACAAGATAGTTTATGGTAACATTGGTTTCTTTCTCCACGAGTTGATGTAGGAAAATAGTCGCAATATTGGCGATCAGTTTATAGACCTCTACTGCCAGTATTATACCGTAAAAACAAGTTTAATTTCTGAATTGTCAGGTAGTTACTAGCTCTTTCGTGTACCACAATGGTTCAAAATTATCCCTAGAAGACTAATCGATATTAATCGCATATAAATTACAGTGAACTCTCACTTACGCGCCGGCCCAAGGGACCAACAGAGAAAGGCGCATAAGTGAGAGAGACGTATAAGTGAACAAGCGTATTTTAAAGACTAAAACGCAACATAGGTTCTAATGAGAGAATGAATAAGAATATTTTCATAGACAAGAGACATATTACTACGGTTTGGCAATTACTGTATGTAACATAACTACAATGATAAAGAGAAAACAAAAATTGTAGCTTACCTAATTACAAACTCTTCCCTTTAAAGCGATGCATAATAGTCCCCCAAAGTCCTTTTTTTTAGATCATTCTTAGTTTTGATCTCTTGTTTTCGAATTTGGCGATCGAGATAATCCCACAAATGTTCAATGGGATTAAGATCAGGTGACTGCTGTGGGGTTTTTAACTGTTTTCGCACGTTATATAGCAGCCATTCCCAAACAATCCGAGTAGTATGTTCGGGATCATTATCTTGTTGGAAAGTGAAGGATGTATCGAGTCCCAATTTAGAAGCACTTTGGCTTAGATTATTCTTTAAAGTAGTAATATCTATATTGATTCATTATTCCGTCCTATTATAACTAAATTTCCTACTCCTAAATTTCCTAAGAACACCAGAAAACCATTTGTTAGCAAAGTGAATCGCAAAAAGAGAATAGATTTTGCGAAAGAAAATGTAAAGCAAGACACAAATTTTTGGAATACCGTGATTTTTTCGGATGAAAGTTAATTCAACATCTACGGGGTCAGATGGAAACCAAAAAGTTTGGAGGAAAGCAAACGCGTAAGTTGTCCCTCTCCGAGCTCTAGTTCATACGGAAAAAATGCTTTCCGTTAGCAATAAAGGATTTAAGAGGAAAGTGAAGAAAAATGCATATTTTTTAAAGAAAATGATTTTTTTTTACGGAAAATTCGGCGCATAAGTGAACTATTTATCTTTAGAGCGACGTATGAACGAATGATACTATCATTATTTTGCTATGGGATGTGCTGGATCCATTTTAAATCGTCGTATAAGTGAAAAAGACGCATAAATGAGGCGGTTTATAAGTGAGAGTTCACTGTATTTTAAAGAAGGAAAAATTCGTCACAGCAGACATTTTCTAAATTTATCTAAAGCCCGTTGCATATATTTTTCATCGCCTCTTACTGCATATTTTCTCTTTTTCTTTCTCAGTTTATGTTTTAAAATCGCATCTCTTTAAGCCAAAATAAATTGCAGCAAAACGTGTCTCCTGCTCTCTTTTATAGATTACGAAACCATCATTTTTTAAAAAGCACAAATCGATCCGCGAAATTATCCACGAGAAAAAAAAAGTAACCTCGTTGAAACAATATCAGGCACATTCTGGAATAAGAGTGAAATTTCGGAGTCTAACATGAGAATAATGGAAGGCATTTCTATTAAAAATATTTTTTCTTTTGAAAAAATCACGCTCAGTAAAGTATCAGTAATAATTTAAATGTACTGACGATTAAAACGTAGTTAGTTTCTTATGATCACTAAATTTTAGAAGTTTCTATCTTATTTTTTTCAGCAGTGCATTTATTACACAACTATATCGCTCAGAGATTTTTTAAAAAAAGTTTTTTTTTTTTTTAATGATCAATTTTGCACTTATCTGTAACATAATCAAATGCAATGCTTTTATAAGATAAAATTCAACTATTTACGTACCATAGTTTTAAAATCGTAGCTTGAGAGTCATCTTTGGAGATGTATTCCTCATGTGTCAATTTTAACACATGAGGAGTGTTCCTCATGTGTTAAAATTATTAGTAAAAGGTAATAAATATAATAGGAAAACTATATTTACTTCTAGAAGAGTTACATAATGTTTTCTTAAAAAGAAAAAAAATAATTACCAAGAATTTTTTTGAAAAAAGGAATTTACAATACGTATTCTTTCGATGCAACGCGGTCATGGCTTCACTTGCTCAAAAAACAATTGTAAACTAGCTGTCGTGGCCGTCACGAAACTTTCTTCTATATCTATCTTATGAATTCCAGTTACAAAATAATATACGTACTCGCTCGAATAATTGGAAACAGCTCCAATTTCCCAATTATCGTAATAACCCTGCAAAAGCAGAATCAATGACCGAAATTGAAAATCATTACAAAAGCCTTGTTTAGATTAACTGCAAACATTTTATTTGTTAGTAAAAAGAAATTGGCAACAGTTAAAAATTTCAAAGCATTGAAAGTTTTCAGCTGTTTTGATAATTAAATAGCGTGAAAACGATTTTTTAATGAATTAATTTTTCGCATTGTTGACTAAGCGCAAAAATCACCCCACCCTCCCCGTGGGGCGATTGGCGCCAAAATTTAATCGATGCTTGCTTCTATATTGAGTTAGTGTTATTCCAAATTTCATTCAAATCGCAGCAATATTTCTCGAGATACAGTAGGTGCAATGACAAAATAAGCACTTTTGATTGCTCCACCCCCTTTGAGATATTGACAAACGAATTGAATCAGCACTTGTACTCTATAGGGTCTACCTATGGACCAATTTTCGTTTGATTCCGCTGGTTACTTCCTGAGATATAGCAATCACCCACGCGCAGAACATGTGCGATTGCTCCACCCCCTTGGAGGAATTCGCTAAACAAAGTCAGGTGCACCAGTTCACATGGTGGTACATATGTGCAAAAATTTTTGTTCGATTTCATGCAGTAGTTTTTGCTCTAGCGCGGCCACAAAAACTGGTCACACACATACAGACTCACACACAGACAGACAGAGACACATAGACAGACATTTTCCAAAAATGGTCGAAATGGACTCAGCGCACCTCAAAACGTGCAAATCCGTCAAAATCCGACATTCGAAAATTTTCACGAAGCCAATACTTTCTTCTATATATTAGATATAGAAGAAAGTAAAAAGGATAGCAGAAATATGCAATTTTAATGTTAGCAATATAGAGACCTGCAGTGCAGGGAAACCCTGAATCAAAGATCCACCGTCTTCACTAATGGTGGCTGGGGACGTTAAAATGCTAGAGATCACAAAGCAATCCAAGTGAATCAATACGAGCCGTTACTGTCCGTCCGTGAAAACTGCGCCTGGCACTCGCGAACAGTTCCACTTAAAAAAGGGTAGATGGGTTGTGGGTGATAGCTTTCCGAAGTTTTCAATTTAAGGGCGCTTTTCCACTTAAGGACACAACAACGACGAAAGTCGGACGGAAATACTGCAACGATAAGTACGGTGTCGTGTCGTCTATAGCACTGCTTTTCCACTCAAACGATATCGTTTGTCCGAACGGGTCATTTTCCGCCGCATTTCATTTCGAAACAGCACCGTGTTTGCACGTCTATTATTATGGCTGCTCAATTTAACAGATTACGACTACTATATTTGCTTTATCTCCGGAGAAAAAGAAAACAAATTAAGAGACGAAAAAAAATATAATGAAATTATATGCGTGTTCTACGAGTACTGTGTGAAACGAGGGTCGCCTGTGTACATATTGTAGAATATATAACTTGATTACTGATTTTAGGTGATTTTAAATATTTTTACTAAATTTACAAAGAATAGTAAAAATTTAAAATCTGGACAATATTATTTTACACAAGTATTTTAATCTAAAGTGTATAATATATTTTTATAGTCACGAACAATGCTCTTTGAACTTACCTGTTTCTTTCTTGTCGGAAGCAGATTTGCCGTCATATTACTCATCTAAGAATCTAAAAACTTCTTCAAAGGCTTTTTCCCTGTGAATTTTGTTTTTGTATGAAATATTTCGCTTGTCCCACAAACACGATCGCTGCTCAATTAATTCACACAAAACAGAAACGTCAAACTTGAATGCCTTGACTGCTGTGTTGCTCATCGAAGAAAGTTCAGAATGAAAATTTGATCTTTTTTGAAGCATTAAAAATCGTCTGAGCAACAATTAATGAAACAAAGTATAAAATAAAATGATTCAAATCTTTTATTGCTACATCTTTTATCAATCGTCTGCAAATTGAAGCGTATATTTTATTAATGCAGAAACGTCGAATTTTTACGCCATTGCTATATTTTGAAGAAAGTAAACAGATGAATGAATATCGTCCCGATTTTAAAGGCAAGACGGATGCCATCCGACACGAATGGGACGACAAACGACAGCGTTCGGTCGGAGACGGCACAATCGTCCTGGAATCGGGAGATGGAAAAGCGCATAGCATATTTTAATGCATTTTGCGTACGCCAATGTCGGATGACGACAATCGTTTACGATTTATCGTTATCGTGTCGGTAAGTGGAAAAGCGCCCTAAAACTTGCACTCGCTATACCCTTTTAACATATTCAACTTAACTATGTATTTGAAAGGAGCGTCGTTCCACGTTGTTTGATACGGCTCAAAATGCTTTTTATTATTATTCCCCTTATTGTTATCTAACCTAATACAGTCGAACCTGTTTATCTCGAACCTGCTTAGCTCAAAAATCTCTCTATGTCGAATTTTTTTTATTTCCCTGCATTTACAGCATAAATTTAATGTTTTTTCTCATGTTTATCTCGAATAATTTTTTCCGAAAACCTCTATATCTCGAATTTTCACGACTTTCATTTCTGAATTTCA
Organism: Uloborus plumipes; assembly: GCA_038373865.1. Classification (NCBI taxonomy): domain Eukaryota; kingdom Metazoa; phylum Arthropoda; class Arachnida; order Araneae; family Uloboridae; genus Uloborus; species Uloborus plumipes. The sequence continues at coordinate 111,148 of JAXGGA010002053.1, read as the reverse complement.
TCTCCAGCCACCTTTATCGTTGGTATAACTTGGAGACAAAAATCATCTTTTGCACAATCATTTAAAGACTTCGTACTTAAAGGTATGCATTAACTTGCTACCGATATAGTCATCAGAATTACTAAAACGTGGACTCGCAACATGTCGTACAGTAAAATATTCAACAATATCAATGCAAAACAATCTATTAAGCATTTGACTTTGTTCCAATTGCTTATTTTTGTAAATTTTATCACAACCTCTGTATCGTGAACCCTCCGTATCTCGAATTTTTCTTCTGTCCCGTGAAATTCGAGATAGACAGGTTTGACTGTACCCCTATTTTGGTAAGATCAGAGAAGACCTGACGCATGCGTAAATGAGCGGAAGGTTTTACCCAAGAAAATCAGACAGTACCTAGGCTTCTGGTCTGGATCAAAAAAAAAAAAAAAACAGAGCACTCTTCAAGGCCCCATCCAGCTGGTTAAACCACGTGTTGGAACAGGTACGGGGGATCCTAAAATGGGTAAAGTGAAAAGTATTGATGTTTTGGGATAAAATGAAATTAAATTATACTTTTGGGGGGTGATTTATTTTAGGGACAATGGCAACTTCTGGCTCACCTACCTTGTATACTTACGATAAAAGACTGTTTTGAAACTTTCCACAGGGGTCAATTCTGACTGCGCTAGTGAACGGAACACATTTCATGACATCGCCCTCAGTTCACATTAATATTTTTTGGTCCTCCACAATTATATTCTAACCAGCTTTTAACCCATTTATGCCCAAGTTTTTTTTTACTTTTTTTTTTTTTTTTTTTCAATTTTATCTGCTTAAAACTCTTACTTGGAATGGTTTACATACAGTTTAGGCTTAAAATAGTTCGCCGTTGCCATATTTATTAAGTTATTTAACGTCCTGTTTATGGGATATTTTGCAGATATGTGAGCAGAGTACGACCATACTTGACTTTACTTTTGCAAAGTAACATTACAGAAGGCATCTGTGATCAATTTTAAGCAAATCATTTTAAAATAGTTTAATTTTATGAAAAATAAGTTCGCAAAAAAAACTTACTTTCTGTGGCTACCCATGCTGGATCGTTTCTCGACTGATTTGTCTGAAAATAGCCGTCAATAACTAAACTCTAATGTCCAAATAGTGGCTCCAACTGGTTTTCTCAGGATGAGGGACTATTTATCTTCTGAAAAACAGCTTTAATAAAGAGATATACCCATTACAGGTTTTTGTATGCAGTAACTAACAAGCGTCCCGTTTTAGACTACTGGGCATAAATAGGTTAAGTCTAACGTTAACTATGTATTAGAGACCAGAGAATGCTCTAATATACTTCCTTCCTACATGTAGCAATCCTTTATAAATTGAGTTTAATTAATTCTCCAACTCTTTGCCATAACAAAGTCAAGCGAAAAGAAATGCAGTAAAAATACTTGTAATACTTGTGTACCACGAATGTTTTGACTTTCACCTCGAAAGAAATAAGAAAAGAGCTTATTGAGTACTGCTTATAATTCTAAGTACGCCGGTAAGAAATATTAAAAGATTCGGTACCCAAAGTTAATATCGGCTTTATTGACTGAACCAGTTTTACGAGTTTGCCCTATCTTCATAAAAATGATCCATATCAACTTGAAGAATTCCGTTTACCACTTAAACTGGGGAGGGACATTAAATCTAATGAAATGTAGATTCAGGAAAATATTTAGTAAACGTAGGGCAATTAAATTATTTATTAAAGTTTTCCAGTAATTACAGTCTAAGTTATTTATAGCAATCAATACTGAAAAATGAGTATAATTTGGATGAATGATATATGTATGTTAGTCCGTGGAGTTAGTGCAAACATATTTCACTTCCGGATACCAGTCTGAAATTTTACGTGGGGCTTAAATTCACACAGGAGGACAAAAAAACGCCGGGAGACACTTGATCGGAGGTCAAGGTCATTCCGTGATGACGTCATCAAAATGGCCGCTTTTACAGGTAAATACGTTCGTTTAACTGCTTAAAACTCCATCATAGATTGAAATATTGCAAAACTCAACTATATCATCTGAAAGCTCTTTAAAAGAGCTATTTAGAAAGATTTAATTTTTCTTTCTGAGGTCAAGTTCTCACCTGTAATGACGTCATCAAAATGGCCGCTTTTACAGGTAAATACGTTTATTTAACTCCCCCTAAAACTCCATCATAGATTTAAATATTTCAAAACTCAACTATATCATCTGAAAGCGCTTTAAAAGATCTATTTAGAAAGATTTAATTTTTCTTTCTGAGGTCAAGGGCTCACCTGTACTGACGTCATCAAAATGGCCGCTTTTACAGGTAAATACGTTTGTTTAACTCCCCCTAAAACTCCATCATAGATTCAAATATTGCAAAACTCAAATATATCATCTAAAAGCTCTTTAAAAGAGCTATCTAGAAAGATTTAATTTTTATTTCTAAGGTCAAGGGCCCACCTGTAATGACGTCATCAAAATGGCCAACTTTACAGGTAAATACGTTTGTTTAACTCCCCCTAAAATTCCATCATATATTTAAATATTTCAAAACTCAACTATATCATCTGAAAGCGCGTTAAAAGATATATTTATAAAAATATAATTTTTCTTTCTGAGGTCAAGGGTTCATCTGTGATGACGTCATCAAAATGGCTGCTTTTGCAGGTAAATACGTTCGTTTAATTGCTTAAACTCCATCATAGATTAAAATATTGCAAAACTCAAAGGTATCATCTGAAAGCTCTTTAAAATAGGTATTTAGAAATATTTAATTTCTCTTTCTGAGGTCAAGGGCCCACCTGTAATGACGTACTCAAAATGGCCGCTTTTAAAGGTAAATACGTTTGTTTAACTCCCCCTAAAATTCCATCATATATTTAAATATTTCAAAACTCAACTATGTCATCTAAAAGCGCTTTAAACGATCTATTTATAAAGATATAATTTTTCTTTCTGAGGTCAAGGGTTCACCTGTGATGACGTCATCAAAATGGCCGCTTTTGCAGGTAAATACGTTCGTTTAACTGCTTAAAACTCCATCATAGATTCAAATATTGCAAAACTCAAATACATCATCTGAAAGTTCTTTAAAAGAGCTATTTAGAAAGACTTATTTTTTCTTTCTAAGGTCAAGGGCAACCCTGTGATGACGTCATCAAAATGGCCGTTTTTACAGGTAAATACGTTTGTTTGACTCCCCCTAAAACTCCATCATAGATTCAAATATTGCAAAACTAAAATATATCATCTGAAAGGTCTTTAAAAGAGCTACCTGGAAAAATTTAATTTTTCTTTCTAAGCTCTAGGGCCCACCTGTGATGACGTCATCAAAATGGCCGCTTTTACAGGTAAATACGTTTGTTTAACTCCCCCTAAAACTCCATCATAGATCCTACTATTACAAAGCTCAAATATATCATCTGAAAGCTCTTTAAAAGAGCTATTTAGAAAAATTTAATTTTTCTTTCTGAGGTCAAGGTCCCACCTGTAATGACGTCATCAAAATGCCCTCAAATGACGTCATCACAGGTGGGCCCTTGACCTTAGAAATAAAAATTAAATCTTTCTAGATAGCTCTTTTAAAGAGCTTTTAGATGATATATTTGAGTTTTGCAATATTTGAATCTATGATGGAGTTTTAGGGGGAGTTAAACAAACGTATTTACCTGTAAAAGCGGCCATTTTGATGACGTCAGTACAGGTGGGACCTTGACCTCAGAAAGAAAAATTAAATCTTTCTAAATAGCTCTTTTAAAGCGCTTTCAAATGATATAGTTGATTTTTGAAATATTTAAATCTATGATGGAGTTTTAGGGGGAGTTAAACAAACGTATTTACCTTTAAAAGCGGCCATTTTGATGACGTCATTACAGGTGAGCCCTTGACCTCAGAAAGAAAAATAAAATATTTCTAAATAGCTATTTTAAAGAGCTTTCAGATGATGCCTTTGAGTTTTGCAATATTTTAATCTATGATGGAGTTTAAGCAATTAAACAAACGTACCCAAACAGCACTACTTTGTCCTTTGGACGTCCTAGAAATGTCATTTCAGGACTAACTCAAAATATTAAGTCATCCTTCGGACGTTTAAATTTCATCCCGCGGTGATCGAGGGACAGCCTAGGGACCGTTCAATGTCCGCGAAGTGTTCTTCCCCAGTTGATTCCTGTGTTGTCAGCAGCCATCCCAAGGACTTAAGCCTTTCGTGGTCCTCAGGACGTTCAGAAAACATTATCCTTAGGTTGTTCAAATGATGTCAGACGTTCTTTTATTGGCTATGTCTAGGACAAAGCTTTTTGTGGTTGGTCTTTTGGACGTTAAATGGACTAATTAAAATGAACAAAAGACGTCCTACGAACTATACCAGTAAATATTTTGGTTCTCTTTAGAACATTAGACGGACTATACATCAAGTGTTCAACTTATTATTTCATTAATACTTTGGCTGTCTACAAGTACTCGAGGGATCTTTTACATGCCGCATAATCATACGACATGAGTGCTGTCGATTTTCTGCATCATGAAAATCCACCAACTGGAGCCGGGTTCGAACTTGCGCTGTTGGGCGTTAGAGACCAGCGTCTTAACCACTATACCACTCTGTCGGTGGTATAGTGTCATAATTGCAATCTTTTTGGAATTAAAAAAGCCCTTTTGATTTCAGAAATAAAAAAATAATGTTTTCGGCATTAGGGCATTTCTTCAACCTCGGTGCGAAAAACTATTGTTTTGGAAAACTATTTCAGAACTATTTTTAAAATTTTAATAATAAAAAATATTGCATCAATGAACGATTTTTAAGTAATACTAATACAATTCAAATATATTTGAAAAAAAAAATCATATATTTGACCTAAAGTAAACTATTTAAGAATGATAATAACAAATTTCAAATGTGTGTGCTTGTAACAGAAAATGATGTATTTACTTATTTTTATTTTTATCTCTTTTACAATTAAAATATGTCAATTTTTTTTTAAATCGTCTAATAAATTTAGGGATAGTTTGTTTTTATAATAATTTAAAACTAAAATTTTCATTTTAGAGGTTTAAAGAGAAAAAAAACGTCAGTAGAATTATATTTTACATTTTATAATAAATTTAAAAAGAAAAAGAAAGAAAAAAAGTTTAAAACAATCATTATTTAAAAAAAAAATTCTTCAGGATATACTGTAGTGTATTTATGTCAGGTCATTCTCCTAGTATAAACTTTAATAAATCAAGTTCAAATTTTGATGTTTTAAATTTGAGAGAAGGAGATCATTTTTGGCAAAACTTTTTCTCTGTAAATTCTGACCTCTATCAAAATTTGCAAGACTATCATGAACGTTTTGAAAATGTATGCCCATTTCCACACACAAAAATTCGAACTAAATCATTTTTGACTCTTAAAATGTTCTTCTACTTTTTTGTTTATTAATATACTTCGAAAATACTTCAATTTTTATGTAACTTCGTTCATTTCTCAGCTTTATAGTAGTTAAATATTTCAACTTTACTTTTTAAAAAATCCAGGTTCTTCGGAACAAATCGCCCGCTTTTCCATTTAGAATAAAGTATATTAGAAGTCCAAAAATTTCATAGATGAATATGGAAAAAAAAGCACTTCGTACTCACCACTTTCACTCAAAATACGAATTTTCGAAGTTTAATAAGTCCTATAATCGACTGATTTGACTCATTTGCAGGACATCCTAAGAATAAAGACCGCAGGATGTCAGAAAATAAAGTCCTTCGTACGTCCTGAAATGTTGCAGTTTACTTCAGGCTATCCGAAGAACAATAATAAAATTTGTACTTGTGACGTCCTATGTGATGCTCTTTAGGATGACCTCATGTCATCGAATTTTACAGTACACCATATGACGTAATTTTAAAAAATATTTCGGACAAACACAAGCTTGTTTTGTATTTATTTGGTTTTTAAAATTAGTTGTAGAGCTACTTTGAGCTTCCTTTTCATATTTAATTGTAAATTTTAAAAAATTTTATTTTTTCAATTAGTTTTTTCCTTCAAAAATTTGTAGCATATTTTTATGTTTAGTTAGTTTAAATATTATTTTCATGCTTCGTATAAGTTTTGTGCATCATAGTTTACTGTCATTTGTAGTAAATTTCATTGAGAAAATAAAAAATAAAATTTCCCCTGCAACTTGAAAATAATGTCCTAAAACAATTAATTTTGTTGAGACTTGGGACATCCTTAGAAATAAGTTCCCAGGACATCTGGAAGAAAAGTCCGTGGTACGGCCTGAAAGGATGCGGATCACCTTTGGTCATCCTTAGACCTAAAAAAAAAATAGTCCGTGGGACGTCCTGTGAGGCGCATCTTAGGATCGCCAAATTTCATCGATTTTGACATCAGACCAGATTCGGACGTTCAGGACATACAATGGACGTCCATTGGACGTTTCGTGCTGTCTGGGTATTTACCTGTAAAAGCGGCCATCTTGATGACGTCATCACGGGAGTTCATGACCCCTGATCAAGTGTCTCCAGGCAGTTTTTTGTTCTTATATATGTACCTAAGCTCTGTACCAAATTTCACACTGGTATCCGGAAGTGAAATATTTAGGCTGTTTTTGTCGCTAACTCCACAGACTATGTACATATTTATTAATTAAAATGTTTTTATTGTCATGTACCAAATGGTTCATTTTAACGATGCTATGAATTTTTTGAAAATTGAGTTAAGTGTTCGTTAACTGTCTGTCTTATTCTATAACTAATGAAAATATACGTTATCTTAATGTATAGTATACCATTCTTAAACTAATAATACAGTGAACTCTCGCTTATGCACCGCCTCATTTATACGCATTTTTCACTTTTACGGCAATTTGAAAAGGTCCCAGCACATTCCATAGCAAAATAATGATAGTACATTCGTTTATGCGTTGCTCTTGTTCAGACCACTGACGTATTCCAGATGCGTTACAACGCCGCCTAGCGGCCAACTGTAAAATCAACTCACTTCGTACAGGAACGTGGTCAGATGAACACCCACTATCAGCGGTGTCATCAGTATCATAAATAAACAACTTAAAATTATTCAATGGTCCGTCGATTATTTATCAACACCCAAGAAAGGGTAATCATCATCATAAGGTAGAAATACCATCACTCATCAATCAATCATCATTCCAGCTCTAAAGATAAATATTTCACTTATGCGCCGAATTTTCCGTAAAATGTTAAAAATATTTTTTTCTTTAAAAAATGAGCATTTTCTTCACTTTTCTCTTTAATCTTCCGCCTTTATTGCTCACGGAAGGCATTTTTTCCGCATGAACTACAGCTCGGAGAGGGACACGAAACAATTACGGTTCGTTTTAAAGGGAACAGTTTGTAATTAGATGTGCTACAATGTTTGTTTTCTCATTATCATTGTAGTTGCGTTACAGTAATTGCCAAACCGTAGTAGTGGGCAATATGCCCCTTGTCTATAGAAACATTCTTCATCATTCTCTCATTAGTACCTATGTTGCATTTTAGTCCTTTAAATAGGCTTGTTCACTTGTACGTCTCTCTCACTTATATGCGCCTTTTTCTGTTGGTCCCTTCGGCCGGCGCATAAGTAAGAGTTCACTGTATTTGTTAAAAGTGTTATTTGAGCTTTGAAAAATATTCATGTCAGTTTCACTTCATTTCTTTTATATTTTAAAGTAAATTTTAAAAGAAAACGCATATCTCTCTCCTAAAAATGGAATCGTTGTAGAAAAAATTAACCTGCGCATTTAAAAGAAAATTGGTTTTCCATTTTATCGGCATTTCAAAGATTACAACTGAAATACCTTGAAGCAAAGTGGTGTAAATGCCAACATTGCAAATTTAAAGAATATTAGTATAAATTGTAGGTGAAACTGTTCTCTGTTACTTGGCAAGAGATAGTACCAAAGACCTTGCAATTTCGGCAGTACTATAACGCTTGTTGCAAAAAGCTATGCACTGTTTTAGAAAGCAGTTTTGAGTTGCATTTTCTATTGAATGATAAATTGTCTATTTGAGGATAAAAAAATTTAGTCTTGAATAACTCATTTATGTAATTTTTATTTTGGAAGGGAAATCTTACAACGTGAAAAAATAAGATCCAAAATTTTGCACAATTGGCAGGAAAACAACAAAAAAAATTTATGAAGTTTTCGCAAAGAAGATTTTTTTTTTACATTGCTAGGCCCCAGTGTATTGTTACTGAGAGTACGCATGACCTTATAAGTTCTGATAAAAGCATTTTCATAGAGAAATTCGGTCATAAAATGTTTGTTTGGGCACGAATTTGTCAATGTGGGGATATCACTTTTCTTATGTGAAGGCATAATAAATACCACTTGCGTGCCGATGTGGGGCAGCAAAAGCATTTCTTGCCTACTCTAGAAAAACTCAAAGGTTCTGTATTATTCTGGCTTCATTTAACCACTTCACATTGCTCAAAAAGTTATTGCCCCCCCCACCCACACCCTCCAAAAAAAAGGAAAGCTAAATTGATATAAATAAGAAATTCAATTCTCTTATACTAGAAAAAAACTTAACTTGACACTGAACGTCACTACATGCGGAGCCAATAAGAGCTCACAAGCAGTCAGCGATCTCCTCTAATTCGCCAAGTAGGCTGTGACGTTTTATCTAGCTCGTTTTTCATAGGCTAACGTCACGCTGACGTCACGATTCTGTCGTTAAGAAAGGTTGCAATGTAGTATAATACGCGGGATTTACGTCTAGTGAATGTTGTTGGGCTCTTGTTAAACAGACATTTCGGAAGAATGGGAAATGTGTTGAAAATCACCCAACTTTCAAAAACTCATAACTATAAATCAGCAAAAAAGTTTAACAATAGTTGTGTAAAAATTGACGTGCACTGTTAAGCAAAAATGTGTATACAGGGTGCCCACAAATGACTGACGGTTCAAAAAAAATGCATTACCGTAATACAAATTTTTCTATGATGATAAAATAAATGTTAAATTAAAATAACATCATTGTTAATCAATGTTAATCAATGTTTAATTTTCGTTTCTATTCTCGCGCCTTTGACTCTAACCACAGATGGCAATTTTTTTGGAAAGGCTTCTGCAGCAGCATGCACCTACATAGGCACTCATTCACGAGCACGTTTTATTAATTTTTTTATTCGTACACTTCGCTTTTTCCACTACTGTGCCTTACCTCTACACTACCTGTTTCTTTAAACAATTTTGTTCTTTCAATTAATCTCTTTGACACATTTAAGTACTTCAATTTTTTTAAAAAATCACAATTCCGCTTACCTTTTAAATGCAATTCGAGAATTAAACGGCGTTTAGCATCCATCTTGATAATGCAAAGAATGAAACGGATTTTAATTAAAAGAATCGTCTGCACTATTGCTCATAGAATTAAACTAAATCTATTAAGTGTTGCCAACAGTAACAAGCATCTTGAATGTAAATTATGCACAAATAAAATTTGCCGTCATTTATTTCTGGGCACCCTGTATTTTCATGAAAATGTTTAATAAAATCGTAACTCTTTTTCTCATGAAATATATCTTAATAATGCACAAAGTAATTGACTTATTAGCTGAAAATTTTCTTTGCTATTCACCATCAAAATATGTGAAAAACTCTCTGGACAATCTTTAGTAGCCCTAGCAGGGTTTGCTGTACAGAAATATTTAAGAAAACTTTTTAATGAAATCCTATCCATGGTGTAAGTCAGGAATGGGCCATCCGCAAACATGGCGGAGTACAACAGTGGCACACGAAGACTCACTGGAAAAATTGAAACATATCGTTTTCAGGGACTTTGTCAAACTCTAAAATACCTGCTCATACTCCAAGGAATCCTTTAAATTCTTACTTGTGATTCATTTGAACTTTATTACAAAAATAATGAACTCAAAATGGGGTCAATTTAATACCTTTATCCAGAAATATAGTCGTACGCCGCGCGAATGATTTACACATTGAGGATGACACAGAAAATGTTGCAATATCGCAAGTACCCATCAACAGCTTTGAATGAAAACTGACATTACAAACTCTGCTGTCAGGCATACTGTCTAAAATTTTTTCTTGCGACCTCCGCCGTATCTGCGCACGCGCCAAGTCTCTTCAGACTTTCTCGAAATAGGGGGAAAAGCAACGAGGAAGTAGTAAGCGAACAAAAGCTGAAGGCATTGGGAAGTGCGCATCCTTAACCTATCTCCCCTTTTTCAGATGGAAGCGTCCGTGGCTGCCAGGCGCACAAAACGCAAACAGAGAATATTTGTGTGTTTTCGAATCCCAAATGATAATTTCTACATTGTCGAAGAACTTTTGGATTTGTACCTGCCAGTTTATACTGGTAGTTGACTGGTAACTTATTCATCAAAAAGTTCTTTGTACCAAGGAGTTAAACTTGTCTTCTATTGCGGACCTGTAGTGGGCTGTTTTAATAAAATATGAGCTTTAGCTTGTATTGTGGAAGAGTTCTGAATCGACGAGCATTTCTCACACAGTGGACGACGGTGAATTGGAACAGGGGTTAATTGAATCAGCAACTTTAACCCATTAATGCCCAGCGTCCCTTTTTATGGACGGTCCAAAAAAAGGGTCTGAATTTCCCAAAAATGAACATTTCAACCAAATAATAGTGTTCAATGAGTACCTTGGTATTGTTTCAATTCGTTATTAACAGATTGCAGCACATAACCATTGTAAAGTGTGTTCTGTAACCGTTTTATTATAATCTTTATCAAAAATCACATCGTTCAATCTCAAGAAAAAAAAAGCTAAGTTTTCAAAGTTATTCCCTGCTGCCCAGTTCATGTTAATTCCTGATTTTATTTCTTCTTATAAAATGTCTTTTTAAAAATTATATCGTTGGCAGAAAAAAATTTTAGTAAAAAAAGTATGTACCCTCTGGGGTCTATCGTAACTTTTGAGGGGTGATTTTTTTTTTCCTTAATAAAAAACTTACTTTTGACATGATATTTTTTTAATTATTTTTCCTGTCCATTAGACACTATTTGTAACCAGTATACAAAATATCTTTCGAGAAAAAAAATGCCATGCATTAATGGGTTAATGATTCAAACTGTCGGAATCAAAATAAAATCCAGCTTTACTGAATTCGCCGCTTTATTGAATTAAAAATGTATAGAACAAACTTGATTCAAAAAGCGGAGATCACTGAACGGAGTTTCGTCTTCGCCAGGGAAAAAAATGTTGTTTGAGTAAAAAAATCACACATAAACAGCCCATAAATAATATTTTTTAACCTTTTTTATATTTTTCAGTATGTTGAAAAAAATGGAAAGTGGCTTACGGAATTTTTTTCTTCAGAAAATGGCGCGCAGGGTAGGGGGGGGAGCAATCGCCCTTCTCTTAGGTGACTCTTCCCTGGTAATTTTTCGCTATTGACGCTCTAAAAATGCAACTTTGTACGAATTTTAATTAAGTTTTAGAAAAAGGGTTGGGGGCTCTCCCCTGGAAATGTTTCGAAATTGAAGTCTGAATCCTTTCCCAGGTAGCGCAAAAACGCTTCAACGTTTTATAAACGTTTTTAATCCATTGTCACAACGTTAATAACCATTTTACAACCTTTAAAAAACGAAGTGTGCTACTTGGGTTGTGATCGATATTTGTAAACCAATATGCATAGTAAAAAGAAAGAAAAATCAATCGCCCCACCTTTGAAAAATTTCTGGATCCGCCCTTGATGGCAAGCGTCCCAAAAAAATGATCACATCTGGTTTAACAACCCCCCCCCCCCACACGTATACTAAGGCACCTGAAAACCTATCCACGGCACGAATTTTACTCAAAATTTTAAGAAGTCCACAAAGATCCCCTTACTTCTCGCTGACTCAACAAAATTTCTCATGCAACAAAAATGTCTCAAATTCCCTTTAAACTAGCAACTACTGATCGTGATCAACATTTTCAAAGCTTCAGATCTAACTTAAAAATTATTTAACATCGCTACTTGAAACTCTACTTTCTTGACTTAACTTATCTACAAATCATAGATAAATATTTCAAAGAAACCGTTTGAATTGGACCTCTCTCATCTTTCAACAATTTGACTTATAAGTCTCTCATACATGTCTATGTATCAAAACCATTCCGTGTATGTCTCCCATACGCTCATATTTATGCAATAAGTATAAATTATTCATTGGCTTTGAAAAGTACTGAAAATTCACAAATGGAATTCAAGTTTTTATACGGAATAACTCTGACTTTTCTTAGCAAGAAAGTTTTAATGTTATCTGAAACAAATTCAAATGAGGGTAAATTCGATGTGGAATTTCCTGCGAGGATTTGTGAAAAATCCATCTCTTGTGCAGTGTTTTAATAATAAAACCGAATCTCTTTAAATCGTTCGATTTTATGTTTGGAATGATAAGGTATAAAAGAGCATTCGTTTGCATCAGGAGATGAATTTGGAATTTGAATTGGAGCTCTTTTGGTGGCATAATGTTAGTTTTTGAGGGGGATTTTATTTATGTGAATAATGAGTTAGTATTTTCAAAACGTTGTTTTATATAGAGAGAAAAAAAATTAACTTGTTATGCTAGACGCTTTCTGAATTCAATAATTTAAAATATAGGGTCATTCCATAGTGACTAACGTAACATTCAGAGCTGATTTTGTAACTGTGTTTACTTGTAACTTAATGGATAAAAAATATTTTTTAGTTATGCTGGTGGATTTACAATGTACATGGTATCTATGTATCATTTCTGCTAAGAATTTAAAACAAAATTACTGACAGTAGATACTTTTTCAACCAAAATAGCAGCGTGACTAACGTAACATTTTTGCAACCCTGAAAATGAATGCTCATGTTGTGAGGCAAAAATTTCTCAAAGTTAAGCAAGTGTTAAAAATTGAATGATATATTTGAAAACTGTGTAAAGTTGGCTTTTAAAAACATAAAACACATTTATTAAATCTTAATATTTTTTAGTCTTAAGTGTCACTTTTACTCAAGATGGAGTGTGACTAACGTAACGTGACTAACGTAACCATCGAATAGTAAGCAGTATAGACACTCTACAAACTATTTATTATGGCTAATCTCAGTGATAATTACAATAATTTTTCAATTTTTTAAACTTCTTATGTTGTATAATTTTTATTTATGTATTTATTCTTTTTTTTAATACTTTTTTCACTTCGGTATTTTTTTTCTTCGGCTGAGGTTTACATTTTCTTGGAATGACCCAAAAGCGGTCGAAATTAGTTCATGCTGGATAGATTATTAGAATTTGCAAACTAGTTTTTTAATTTAATAGCCTATTTGACTAAAAGGAAAAAGGATGGTAAATTAAATAAAACTGAAGCATAAATAAGTACTGGAATGTAGGGGGTTGTCGTTTTTATAGTATAACACAGCTAATTTTATGGTAATAAACTCTAAAGTTGCTAATTTTACAGTTTATTACTGTGCAGTTTTAATTGGAATCTCTGTTTCCAGTATTATACTGTAAAAAACTACAGTTTATTTCTTGAAGTGCACGGCGCACATCCAAGTAGTATAAAGCAGTAAGTAACCGCTCCTAAGCAAGGGTTAAGGCAGAAACATGCAATACACCTCCAACTCGCTTCGTGCTTTAACCCATTAATGCCTCGCGTCCCTTTTTAGGGACGGGGAGGTCCAAAAAAGGGTCTGAATTTCCCACAAATGAACATTTCAACCAAATAAAAGTGTTCAATTAGTACCTTGGTATCGTTTCAATTCGTTATTAACAGACTGCAGCACATAACCATTGTAAAGTGTGTTCTGTAGCAGTTTTAATATGATATTTATCAAAAATCACATCGTTCACAATCTCAAGCAAAAAAGTTTTCAAAGCTATTCCCAGCTTATGTTAATTGCTGATTTTCTTTCTTCTTATAAAATGTCTTTTTAAATATATTATCGTAGGCAGAAAAATTTTTTTGTAAAAAAAGTATGTCAACTCTGTGGTTTTTCCTAACTTTTAAGGGACAGTTTTTCTTTCCTTAATAAAAAAATTATTTTTTACATAGTATTTTTTTAATCATTTTTCCTGCTCATTAGACACTGTTTGTAACCAGTATACAAAATATCTTTTGAAAAAAAAATGTCAGACATTAATGGGTTAAGCACGAAACTGCAGTCCATGGTTGAAATGGACGAGCTGGCGGTGTATCGCATGTTTCTGCCTTAGCCCTTGCTTAGGGGCGGTTACTTACTGCTTTATACATGGGAGCCTTGCCTCAAAAATTTTCGAGTTGTACCGTACCAAGTGCGGTCGCTCACTGGTAATCTAATTTTCACATTAGCTGCCAGTTTTTGTTGGCTCTCTTCAAGGGCGGATCCAGAAATGCTCCAAGGGCGCGGAGATTGTTTTTTTTCCTATTTGCCTCCTTTTTTTTCCACATATCCTGGTTAATACATGTTTATTACAAATGTTTCGGTCTTCCAATTTCGAAAAAATTCCAAGTCAGAGCCCCAAATCCCAACCACTTCTCACAGTATCATCGAAGATCATTTAAAATTGCTTTTTTTTGAACTTCAAAGTCGAAGAACTGCTAATTCCTCAAGGGAGGGGCGATCGCCCCCATCGCCCCTCCCTTGTATCCGCCCCTGGCTCTCTTTGCTCTATTAGAGGATTTTTGCCTCGAGCTCGTTTAATTCCTATACCATGCTGATGAGTACATAATAAACACGAAACTCCAGTCCATGGTTGGAATGAACGAGCTGGCGGTGTATTGCAAATCCAAGTAGTGTTAAATAACCCCCACTAGTGAGTGAAATAGATGGGTAACTCCAACGAAAATGGTACAAATCAGTCCCGAGACTTTGGATTTTTTTTAAATCAATTTTAAAACTACCACCCATTGGGGGTATCTTTTTATTGGTTCTCCATTTAATTTTGCGCAATCAAGCATAAATGGTTTAGGTACAATCCGTTTAGAAAGGACACAAAAAAAATTCATTGTCAGAAGAAATAGAAAATGACGTGTCCCAGCTTCAAATTGCTAGAATTTTAAATGTGATTCAAAATTAACTGAAATGTAACAACAAAATTAATTACACTGCATTGTACAAAAGAAGTTTCTGACACCATTTCTGCAAATTATTACGCAAATAAATGGAAATTCAGTTTTAAAAAGTATGATTAGTTGGTGAAAATTATTTAAATTGATAATCTTAAGTAAAGAGTTTCAAACACGATTAGTACCATTTTCGCTGGAATGACCCAGATAAGATTCTGAGAGTCCCTCGTCTTTCCAAGCAATTGTGTAACCATCATCATTGTTTGAAGATGTCAATGGAAAAAAGTAGCTTTTCAAAGTCTAGTGATCTTAGTTTCTTCTCCAGGAGACCTACAAATGAGAAGAAACTGGTTTTAAATAGTTTAGTGGTTTAGTTGTGAAGCAGAAGGTGAATAAAATATTTATTTATGAATTTGACCTTCCCAGCAGTTTTGGATCTAAAATTTTCATGTTTTCATTTCCCTCATAAATAGCGTACCTCATAAATTGGAAACAACAAACTTTATCATATTCCTTTTTGAACAAGGGCAAATTTCTATATGCTTTCATTTTGGAGCTTAAACGTCATGTAGTCACTCTTTCAGATTGACAGCCAGCCAGCGTATAAAAAGTTATATTTCGTATTTTTAAGTTATTTTTTTCCTCTATCTCTTTAAATTTTCAACATCTCAAATCTGAAATTCATTTTGAGCACGTTTAGAAATGAAGTTCGAATCTAAAACGAACAGCTGCAAAAATAAAGGTCTTGCATGTGAAGCCCCGAACAGCATGTTTCTGCTCTATTCCATATGTGATCGAATGTGGGACCGATAGGATACTTGGGTTTATAAATAGATCTAATTCAAACAAAGCTAAGAAGGTTCTTCTGCCTTTATATAGAAGTTTGGTAAGATCTCATTTAGAGTATGCTGTTCAGTTTTGGTCTCCTTATCTTAAGAAAGATATTAATGTATTGGAAAGGGTACAAAGGAGGGCTACAAGGTTAGTGAATGGATTTTCTAATTTTGACTATGATTCCAGGCTTAGAATGCTTAATATGTATAGTCTTGAGCAAAGGAGAACCAGGGGGACATGATTCAGTTGTTTAAATTTATCAAAATGAAAGATGTTATGGGGTTAAATTTTTGCACGGAAATCGAGACAAGGGGTCATTGTTTTAAGCTGTTTAAATCTCAGGCTAACCCAGAAATTCGTAAAAATTACTATTTTAGCAGGGTAGTGGGAACTTGGAATAGTTTACCGGGAGCGGCGGTAAAGAGCAAGGGAGTAGACAGTTTTAAGAGGGCCATTAATATTCATTGGGGTCTATAATTTGACTACGACCAGCCCGGTATACGCCCAAAATGTCGCGGCCGAAATGTCGCGGGCCAAAATGTCGTGGCCAAAATGTCACGGGTCAAAATGTCGCGGGTCAAAATGTCGCGGTCCAAAATGTCGCGGGAAAAGATGTCGCCGGTCCAAAATGTCGCGGGTAAAAATGTCGCCGGTCCAAAATGTCGCAGGTCCGAAATATCGCCGGGAAAAAATGTCGCAGGTCCAAAATGTCGCAGATCCAAAATGTCGCCGGCCAAAAATGTCGCCGGTGTAAAATGTCGCCGGTCCAAAATGTCGCCGGCCCAAATTGTCGCCGGTCAAAAATGTCGCGGGTTAAAATGTCGCCAGTCCAAAATGTCACCAGTCCACAAAATGTCGCCAGTCCAAATGTCGTCAGACCGAAATGTAGAAGGTCCGATATTGATACACTTTGTCCCAAAAATTAAAACATACGAAAAGGCTTTTTTCACCAAATTAGCAAAAGATTGTTAATTGCTGTTGATGAACGTGTGCGTTAACACCCAAACAGCACTGCTTTGTCCTTTGGACGTCCTAGAAATGTCATTTCAGGGCTAATTCAAAATATTAACTCATCCTTCGGACGTTTAAATTTCATCCCGCGGTAATCGAGGGACAGCCTAGGGACCGTTCAATGTCCGCGAAGTGTTCTTCCCCAGTTGGTCCCTGTGTTGTCAGCAGCCATCCCGAGGACTTAAGCCTTTTGTGGTCCTCAGGACGTTCAGAAAACATTATCCCCAGGACTAATTAAAATGAACAAAAGACGTCCTACGAACCATAGCCGTTCCAATTTTGATTCTCTTTAGAACATTAGACGGACTATGCATCGTGTTCAACGAAAAATTTAGTTAATAATTTGGCTGTCTACAAGTACTCGAGGGATCTTTTACATGCCACATAATCATACGACATGAACGCTGTCGATTTTCTGCACCGTGAAAATCCACTGCCTGTAGCCGGATTCGAACACGCGCTTTTGGGCGTAAGAGGCCAGCGTCTTAACCACTATACCACTCTGTCGGCGGCAAAGTGTCATAATTTCAATCCTTCTGGAATTAAAAAAGCCCTTTTGATTTCAGAAATAAAAAAAATAATGTTAGCTATCTTTTCAGTATTAGGGCATTTCTTCAACCTCGGTGCGAAAAACTATTGTTTTGGAAAACTATTTCAGAACTATTTTTAAAATTTTGACAATAAAAAATATTACATCAGTGAATGATTTTTATGATGATGAAGTAATACTAATACAATTCAAATATATTTGGAAAAAAAAAAAAAAAAAACGTATTTTTGCCCTAAAGTAAACTATTTAAGAATGATAATAACGAATTTCAAATATGTGTGCTTATAACATAAAATGGTGTATTTACTTATTTTTACTTCTTTTACAATTAAAATATGTCAATTAAAAAAAAATCTTCTAATAAATTTAGAGATAGTTTGTTTTTATAATAATTTAAAACTAAAATTGTTATTTTAGAGGTTTAAAGAGAAAAAAAAACGTCAGTAGAATTATATTTTACATTTTATAATGAATTTAAAAAGAAAAAGAAAGAAAAAAAGCTTAAAACAATCATTATTTTTAAAAAAATCTTCAGAATATACTGTAGTGTATTAATAGCAGGTCATTATCCTAGCATAAACTTTAATAAATCAAGTTCAAATTTTGATGTTTTAAATTTGAGAGAAGGAGAGCATTTTGGCAAAACTTTTTTTTTTTAATTTTGACCTTTATCAAAATTTGCAAGAACTTTGACTATCATGAACATTTTAAAAATGTATGTCCATTTCCACACACAAAAATTCGAACTAAATCATGTTTCACTCTTAAAATGTTCTTCTATTTTTTTGTTTATTAATATACTTTGAAAATACTTCAATTTTTATGCAACTTCATTCCTTTCTCGGCTTTATAGTAGTTAAATATTTCAACTTTACTTTTAAAAAAATCCAAATTCCTCGGAACAAATCGCCCACTTTTCCATTTAGAATAAAGTATATTAGAAGTCCAAAAATTTCATAGATGAACGTGGAAAAAAAGTTCACTTCGTACTCACCACTTTCACTTAAAATAAGAATTTTCGAAGTTAAATAAGTAAGTCCTATAATCGACTGATTTGACTCATTTGCAGGACATTCTAAGAATGAAGACCGCAGGATGTCAGAAAATAAAGTCCTTCGTATGTCCTGAAATGTTGCAGTTTACTTCAGGCTATCCGGAAGACAATCATAAAATTTGTACTTGGGACGTCCTATGTGATGCTCCTTAGGATGACCTCATGTCATCGAATTTTACAGTACACCATGACATAATTTAAAAAAATATTTCGGACAAACATAAGCTTGTTTTGTATTTATTTGGTTTTTAAAATTAGTTGTATAGCTACTTTGAGCTTCCCATTTCATATTTAATTGTAAAATTAAAAAAAAAAAAATTGTATTTTTTCAAGGAAATTTTTCCTTCAAAAATTTGCAGCATATTTTTATGTTTAGTTAGTTTAAATATTATTTTCATGTTTTGTATAAGTTTTGTGCATCATAGTTTACCGTCATTGGTAGTAAATTTCATTGAGAAAATAAAAAATAAAATTTTCCCTACAACTTGAAAATAATGTCCTAAAAACAATTGATTTTGTTGCGACTTGGGACATCCTTAGAGATAAGTTCCCAGGACATCTGGAAATAAAGTCCGTGGTACATCCTGAAAGGATGCGGATCACTTTTGGTCATCCTTAGACATAAAAAAATAGTCCGTGGGACGTCCTGTGAGGCGCATCTAACCAGGAAAGTACTCGACTTAAGTAATAATGAAAAAAGTTAAAAATGGTACCATTCGAAAGAGCATACTGAGACATGTCTTTGACCCAAAGATCAAGTGCCCTCGTCCCCTCGTTTTCGAGATAAGGGGTCTTAAAGTCGGCCGAAAAGTAGCCAAATTTGAAGACTTGGCAAGAAATTGAAGCTAGCTCCAGATTCTCCCTTCCGCTGCTTGCTTGACATCGCATCATTTCCATGTTTGGTCATTCGCAAAGAAAGTAAAAGATGTTTAACGTTAACCCTTTACTTGTATGAGCTAAAATAAAGAATGCTGATCAAGACTATGATGTGGAAAGCAGAGAGCTTTATCAAGAGGAGCGA
Source organism: Uloborus plumipes (assembly GCA_038373865.1). Lineage (NCBI taxonomy): Eukaryota > Metazoa > Arthropoda > Arachnida > Araneae > Uloboridae > Uloborus > Uloborus plumipes. The sequence goes on along the minus strand of JAXGGA010002053.1, from coordinate 91,683 downwards.
AAACTTTACAAAGAAGTTAAAGTTTTATCTTTTTACGATTGATAACAATACATTTTAGAATTTTAGTTATTTGAAGATTTTTACTGAACTAAGTTGTATGTGTTAATTATTATAACTTAAATATATTGCATGTGTTTCTAAATGAATAATTCGGGATAATTAAATAAGTATGAAAAGCAGCTAATATGAGCTCATGTACAAAAAATGAAAGAAATAATCTTTGGGGTAGAAATTAAATTGTCATGGATTATGATATCAGTTCTTATTTAAAAAAAAAATCGATACAAGAAGTTTCACTATCTGCCAACTCTTAGCAAAAACATTTATTTTTTTTTAAATTGAAATCGAGAAAAAATAAATAATTTTTAAAAGAAAACGAATTAGTAAATATCAATAGCTGCAAAATTATATCCACGTCGGAAATTACATCAATGGTAGAGGGAAATAATTATTTCCATTCTTAAAATATACTAATAGAGTCGGCATTCATTGTAAAAACCCCTGCCGTTCAAACAAATTGGTCACTGTAGCGAAAAGTCTCTGTAACGTAAATGTAAAACATATTGCATGTTAATTTCGTACTGTTTAAAAACACTAGAATAACTTTTACTAGTTCTGCTATATGTTCAACGGGTAGGAAAAGACTAACAAAATTGTAAATCAATACAAGTTTTAGCTTACTTTTCTGTAAAAGTAGAAAATAGGTGAAAAAAAATCATGAAAGAAGGCCTGATGCACTGAAAAAAAAATGCTCAAAACAATTGAGTCGAAAAAACACAACTTAATAAAAATAACTAAATAAACAGAAAACTTTAAAATAGGAAAGTTGGGTTTTGAGCTGCGGAAACTGTGTACTTGTTAGTCTGTCTATTCGTCAGTTTTTCTGCCCCTCCCCCCTCGCAATAACTTTTGAGTGCATAGTCCTATTCGATTTTTTTTTAATCGAAAAATCTCAGTGAGGACAATACACTCCCATATTCGACTTTGTGATTTGAATAATATTTCATTCAATTTCGAATATCCGATTTTTTCCCCTGTCCTCACTTATAACTTTTGAAGGAACAAGTTCGATTCGAACGAACATTTTTTTTTCGAAATATCTCAGAGAAAACACCTCATTCCTGTTTGATTTTTTTTATTTGAACACATTTTCATTAAATTTTGAGCTTTTATTTTTTTTGAAAGATCATTTTTACATACCCAGTAATACAATTGACAAAAATGTTTAGGAGAACTCACTTTGAGTTATAGGGGACCCACCAAAGAAAAGTGGTTTGAAAAAATTTAGATTTGCAATTTTTACAATTAAAAACCCTAAATATACCCCTCCCCATACTACAGAATTGTACGAACACTTAAAAAAATAATAATTAAAAAAAAACAGGAGGTTCAGTTGTCACCTCCTGTTGACAAGGGCCCCTTAACAAAGGGGACTCCCCTTAAACAAGGGACCTGCTTTAATCGCAAATAGTACGATAAAATTTAATTTTGATGTGTTGTTTAAAATTGTTTTTCCTCTTTAAAAAGCTCTCTGCTTTCCATGTCATAGGCTTGATAGTAGCTTTTTGCTTTAACTCGCACAGGTAAAGTAAAAGATTATTGTAAAGCCGTCTTTCAAAAGCTTTGCAGATGACCAAAAATGGGAATCAAGTTTCCCGTTGAACGCAAATAGTGTAATCGCACCGCAGCTTCCAGTTTCATTATAACTCGCTAAAATTGGCGATTTTTCAAAAAAAATTAGCTGACTTTAGGACCTTATATTTCGATAACGGGGGCGCGAGGGCAAAAACGCGTGCGTCCAGAAACATGTTTTACAATGCTCTTTCGATTGTCACTCATTAAAAAAAAATACATTATTCCATGATCGCGTACTTTCCTAGTAAGGATCGCCAAATTTCATCGATTTTGACATCGGACCAGATTTGGACATTCAGGACATAAAATTAACGCCCATTGGACGTTTCGTGCTGTCTGGGCAATAGCATGAACTAAAATTTTTGAAAAATACTATAAAAAATTTACCCTTTCGGCTTGTAACTGTTTCGAGCGTTTTCCAAGAAACAAAAAGTTTTTAAATAAGCTTACGTTATTTATTTACAATAGCTTATTTCACCGTGACTCGCTATCTACCAACTTTAAAACGAATAGATTAGCAGCCCAAGACAAGTTTAATTGATATCGAAAAGAAAATTTAAGTTTTAAGAAAGAAGTTGAAGAACAATGAAATGAATAAGACAGATATACAATGTTTGAAACTTGGCTTTTGTTAAAATTTCCTACATGATGGAAAACAAGTCTATATTACAGAAAATAAACAACGTTACAATGCACAAATGAGCAGGGATACTGCAGACACGTGTTTCGGCGTTACAAGGAACGCCTTTATCAATGCAAAAAAGTTGTGAGCTTATGGATAAGCTCACAACTTTTTTGCATTGATAAAGGCGTTCCTTGTAACGCCGAAACACGTGTCTGCAGTATCCCTGCTCATTTGTGCATTGTAACGTTGTTTATTTTCTGTACATCTTTAGCACAAAGGTATTTGTAAACTTTAAGTCTATATTATTTAATAATAGAGATGTTTTTATTTTCTTCTACATATAATGTGTAAAAAAAGTATTGAATCAGTGAAAAATTGTCAATTTGGAAGAATTTACACGTTCTGACATGTGCTGAATTCAATTTTACCGTTTATTTTTTTAAAGAAAAATTTGTAAGTGTGTATCTGCGTGACCCATTTTTTGGGGGGCGTCTCTACCTCAAAACTTACTTCATGAATTAGAATAAAATTTGGTACATACATGTACCAATATGTGATTCAGTGTTGATTGGTTTTTGCCGCTAGTTCTTCCAAAGGAGTTTTTACATACAAGAATGTATTGGAACGTTTTCAGCATAGCATGATTACTCTGTTTGAAGAAGGTTCAGACTAGGGCTGCGACATCGATGTCGATGTTTTGGAAACATCGATATTTTTACCATCGATGTTTGAGGGTCAATGTTTTTCCAACATCGATATTTTTCCAACATCGATGTTTTGAGTTTGATGTTGCTTTCGATGTCGAAGTTTTATAATCCAGCAAAGAAAGCCAAAGAAAAATATACGATAAGCATACTCATTCATTAAAAAGTTTTCATGTTTAATCAAAAGTTGCAATATTAACCTCTTTTAGGAAAAAATTCTATAATTATTAGCAATGATTTGTTTTCGATGTTTCTGAAACAACTCAAATTTGCTTTCACTTTTCTTTTACCTTTTAATTGTTGTTGTTTCGCATTAAGTGTTTTTTTTTTTTTCGATGTCCTTTTTACAATTCAACAAAAAATAATAAAAATATGCGATAAAATAGATTCAAATTTCTCTAACCACTAGTTGCAATTAAAGTTTTTTTAATAACTAGCGATGATTTACAGTCAATGATTTTTAAACATTGTTGTTTTGCATTTAATTTTTTTTTCGATGATGTTTTACATTTCAGCAAAAAAAAAAGTTTTATAAAAATATGCGGCAAAAAAAGTTATACAGTTAATCAACAGTTGCAGTAGGGTGAAGTGGGGTAATTGCGTACTTGGGGCAAATGTGTACTCATTTGAAAAAGGGAGGAAAAACTGAAGCTAGCTGCTATCTAGTGGCGCCATTTGGAAGCCTGTAGGTTAGTGATCACTTCTCAGATGGCTACACCTATGTCCAGATAATAAGGCTTTATCAATCTGCCTTCATTTCGTCAGGTGTTTTTTTTCGTTGTGAATCACATTTCGTGGATTTTTATTTACAGTGCTGCAGGATCACCATTTTCAGCTAGATTTGATTAGTTCTTGGATAAATCACTTGAAGGTAAGTTGTTTTCCTCATTAATGGCTGCAGAATAGTTGAATTAATGTTTACCTATACATACTGTTGGGGTATACATTTACCCCGGTTTGTTTTCAGTCACGGGGTAAATGTGTACTTTTTCCTGGGGCAAATGTGTACTACAGTAAACATTTACCCTAAGCAAAATTTACATAGAATACACATTCACCCATTCCTTATTAGACTTTTACAATCTTATTAGGGCGTATATTTTTGTTCCCAAATGTTTGATTGACTGCCACAATAAATTAATTGAAAAAAATGGAGAAAACACTTTCGTTTACCCTCACTCTGAAGATATTAGCGAAATCGATGGCAATGCTATTGTCACCAAGCTTCCAGAGCCATCTGAGGGAAAAAGAGGTGTTTTGATATTCCCAGCTAAATTTTCCTCCTACAACATGGGTTAGCAGAGTTGCTGAAGGTCTCACTCAAATTTGCTATTCTCATTTTGGCCAGGACTTGCCACTATAATTCCTTTTTTTTTACATTCCAAGATATAAATTATGGCATGTTCTTTTCAATTTTGCTATTAAAGACGTTTTTTTCCCTTTAATCCTATGCTTTGTACTTTGTTTTCACCTTTGTAAACTGTACCAATTAAGAGAGGACAGAAGGTGGGCAACAAAAAAAGTGCATAGCTTCCATTGGAGAATTCGGAAATAAAAAAATCATACACAGAATTTTTTGCCCTTAACTGCTCTTTTGTACTTATTTGGCCCAACTGCAAAACAATTGAATTGTATAGGATTTTCATGCGGCGTACACATTTGCCCCAACTTGTGGGGCAAATGTGTACTTCAGAGATGGTTTTAAAAACATAGCAATACAACCATGAAAAAAATAGTTTTTTTAAAATTGTTTGAGTGATTTGTAATCTAGAGAAACGCCGCTAGAAGATGATATAAAAAAAATAAAATTCTGAATACCCCCTTCCCCACCAGAGACTTAAGAAGTTGAATTTCGTCAAAACAGGTACACAATTACCCCACTTCACCCTATATATCTCGCTGAAAAAAGTTTTCTTAACTGACATCGATATCTTACGGTTAATGTTTTTCCAGGAGACAAAAGATGTATCTAATTGAGTGATATAAAGAGGCGCTTGTAATGGGGAGTAACTGATTAATAACTACATTAAAATATGTAAGAAATTGAAGAAAAACTGATCTATGTTTTTTTTTTTTTTTTGTCGATGTATCAATATCATCGATGTCCTTATTTTCCAACATCGATGTCTTAAAACATCGATGTTTTGCCTTCGATGTCGCACCCCTAGTTCAGACGAAATCAAATAAAAAATTGGCCCATAGGAAGCGTTCAGACGATACGCCATAGCATCGATAAAGCAAAGCAATTGAACTTTTTATTTTTCATTGTGTGAGTGATTCATATCAAGAAGTAATGAAAGTATTCAGAAAACATTTTGGTTGTAGAATGGTCTTAAAGGGTGAGATACTTATTCATTTCTGGCGTTAATCAGCTCAGACAGGGCACTGTACCTTCGTTACAATTAGTATTTAAATGTGGAGTTGAATTTTCCTCTTGACACCACCTCTTGACATTTCACCTCCCCTTCCTCCACCCAGTTGTTACAAAGAAAGCAATAATTCCATGAACGAGCGTGCCCTGTTCTGTTCTCCAATGCGTCCCTAATTTGATTTCAAACGTTCCCAACCTACTCTTAAAGAAAATGTTCTATACTACACTGCAACGTTTCTTGACAAAAACATCGTGACGTCAGCGTGACGTTTGCGTGACGTTAGCCTATGAAAACGAGCTAGATAAAACGTCACAGCCTACTTGGCGAGTTAGAGGAGATCGCTGACTGCTTGTGAGCTCTTATTGGCTCCGCCCGCAGTGACGTTCAGTGTCAACTTAAGTTGCTGTCAAGTATAGAAGAAAACTGTCGGCTGCGTGGTGATTAAACGGTATTCCGTTTTCGCAAAAGGGAAAAAAAAAGCCTTTTCAGCAAATTTATTTGTTTTATTTCTATGTGTGATTTAACCCTCGTGGGTTCCTTGGGGTCATATGTGACCCCAATGCAATTTCTGTTTAATATATTTTGTTAATCAACCATTTGTTTTTAATGGCATTTTGTGGCTTTTATTCTTCTAGTTTTCTATTCAAAATAATGCTATTATTGTGTTTTATTTTTCCCGAATTGCATTTTTTGCACACAAGACCCTTGGGGTCACTTCCCCAGAAGGCCAAAAAAAGAGGACGTTGCAACTTTTGTCCAAGAGAACTGGACAGAAAATGCATTGAAAAATGTCATAAGTGTTTGAAATTCACTTGAAAAAATCATGTTTTTTCAGGTCTGTAATAGATGTAAATAAATCTACAGTTATTGTAAGTTTTGCTCTAAAATTATAATTTTAATTCATAAACTAAATTTTACTTTAATTGTAACTTTTTATTTTTTGTTTTTTTAGCTTTAAAAAGTGTGTGAACTTAAATAATGCATGTAACATTCAATAATTATAATGAATTAATAAAAGGAAGCATTGGGGTCGTTTATGACCCCAAGGGTCTTGAGTGTAACTGAAATGGGAGGGACCCACGAGGGTTAAAAAAAAAGAAAGAATCCTAAATATAGTTTAAAAAAACTAAAAAATACGCTTTTAGAGTAAATCAAATTCAAAAGAAGATTTTAAAAACTGTTGAATATCCGCTAAGTTTGCTTGCACTTATAATATGCATTTTGTGGACGATCGATGCCGAACTCAGAATTAATAGCAAATGCACTTATTGTACATCAACATGCAATATAGTTTAGCCTTTAGTATTAATAATGGTAGTATTAATATATATTACTTTTACGTTTGTAAAGAACGCGAATTTTATATTTTATTTAGAGTTACATGCATACATACAAACAAACAAACCCACATGTGAAACTAATAGAAACTTATTAAAAGGAAGAAATTTAGCGTCCCTGGGCCCTAAGTACAGCCCCGAAAAAACTATATCATTAATTCGGTACTGAAATAATTTAAGCTTTAGAAGAAACCACTTTAGGTACATTTTTGTTAATAAATTAAGCTAATTTGCTAAACTGCTACGTCTAAAAAAAGTTACTAAACAGGTGTGTTTATCATACCGTGATAAGCTTATCAGTAAAATTGAGCTACATAATTAAGCTGCATTGAATTTGTGAATTACTGGCTACATTAAATCTGTACTATGCACTTAGCGTCATTTTGGAACGGCTATATTTTGGACTATTGACATTTCGGACCGGCGGCATTTTAGACCGCCGAAATTTTGGACTGGCGACATTTTGGCCCGGCGACATTTTTGACCGGCGACGTTTTGGCTTGGCGACATTTTTGACCGGCGACATTATGACCCGGCGACATTTTTGACCGGCGACATTTTGGCTTGGCGACATTTTTGACCGGCGACATTTTGGCCCGCGACATTTTGGCTCGGCGACATTTTGGCCGCGACATTTTGGCCCGCGACATTTCGGCTGCGACATTTTGACCCCAAACCGACCAGCCCAGCTAGGCCCAGAGCCTGTTGCTGGTCGTCGCATTTGTATTTGTATTTGAATGGCTTTTTGATGAAAAACTAACATTTAAAAGTGATTACACGGACATTATTTTCATTCAAACTGAGATTACTTTTTTCTGTGCATTTGCATTAACAATTAAAATATGAAAAACAAAACAGAAAAATATTTTTACCGCTTTTTTTTAATATTTAGGTATGCTATTTTTCGCTTCGTTATAGAATGACATTTTCGTTAGGGAAACGTTTGTCCCTTTCAGTGCAGAACGACATTTCTGTGAATAAATAAAGATATATTGATTCTTTTACCTCAACAGTACTTTTACGATACAGAAGTCAAGGTAATAAACTTTATTTTGTGTATAATTTTTCAATCTTTTTACTAAAATAGTTGAAGATTATGAAGTGTGACGGAAAATGTGTGTGTGGGCAAAAATTTTCAAAGCTCGTTCAATAAAATTGACAATTTATATGTGTAAAAATGGATGTATGTTTGTATATGCAATGAGTTACCGCCCATAAGCCAGGTCTGAGGCAGAACTGAAGCAAATGCACCCACAGCTCGATCATAGCAGGGCTATCTTAGCTACATTAATTAGCTAGGATTTTTGCCTCCGGCTCGATCATTGGCTATTCCTAACTGAGGAGTCCAAAATTAGGACGAAACTGCAGTCTTAGGATGCTATGATCGAGCTGTGGGTGCATTTGCTATGTATGTATATTTGTTTGCAAGTTTGTTCCTTATACAAATCCACAGTTTTCGTCGGATTTTCATCAAACTTGGCACAGAGGTTCCTTGATGCACTAGAATTCACATAGGCGGGTTTTCGAAACTTTAAAAAAATCTAAAAAGCTCAAAATTCAAATTTTTTGTCTCAAAATGACCATTTTCTTTCAATTTTGAATAGATAGAGTAATAGAGATAAACCATTAAGCATACAAACTGATAAATTTAACACATTTAAATATGAGTATTTTCCAACAAAGATAACGATTAACAATGTATTATCAATTTAAGGCTCACCTATTTCATTTTAGCATGAAATAAGTTTAAAACTGTTATAATGGAGCTATAATTAGCACCCGGGCAACGCCGAGTAATAAGCTAGTTTTTTTCTATGAAATAGAAAATCTTCACTCATGCAAACTTATAACAAATTAAATAAGTTGAATAATTTATGAAATAATTTCACTTCTTTTTTTTGGGGGGGGGTGAAAGTGGTCATTTTTATAGAATTGCCCCTCTGATAAATTGAGCAATGTTTACTTCTTTTTTGGTGAGTTTCAGTAAAAAAGGCATAGATCACTAATACAAGCAGTGGTGCTGCCATCTGTAGCATAAGCTAAAAACAAAATTAAAATATTGCTTTGACTACAATTGAATCGTTTATTTCGAAAAGGTAACATCTCTATTTTGATCTCCTCTGTCTCTTTAGAAAATTAAACAGCTCACGGTTATATTTTTGAATGTCATAATCAATGAAAAAATGCCTTTAGTTAAGTACACAATTACTGCAATAATTTACCAAATAATCATTGATTATGACATTCAAAAATATAACCGTGAGCTGTTTAATTTTCTAAAGAGACAGAGGAGATCAAAATAGAGATGTTACCTTTTCGAAATAAACGATTCAATTGAGCTTTTCTAATTCTTATAAAAGTTTCCATTCTTTCGGGGAGCTTTTTGAAAAAGAACCAACTTACCCCTGATGATTGGTCAGAAAGAATGCTCTCGTAGTTATTTCTGTACATGACAAAAAATGAAGAAACTACAAAAATAATGAACTAAAAAGAGCGTCCTTTAGGAAAGGAGGTCAATTTAATGCTCCATTCTCTATGAAATCATTTTTAAAAAACTAAGCTGCAGACTTATTAAAAATCCTCAGCACTGAAAAAAAAACAATAAAATATGTTTCTGAAATGCGATTGCTCTATATAATTGTACCATGTGATTTCGTTACTGGATTTGTAAGACTATAAATGCAGGAGCGCCGCGATGGGAGGTCACTCTGACCTCCCAATAACTTCCGTATTCGGTAGATTTTGATGACGATTCGGAAATTTGAAGACAATTTTGCAACATTGGGATTATTTGTTCTTTTTAGTTTTTAAAACTGTTTTTTAAAAGATGCTTAATATTTTTCCCGCTAAATGTTATGCATGTACGAAATGTGTGCAAGCTTGCATTTTATCATTCGGTAAAATTAGAACTTCATTCGGCAAATTGATAATTTGCCTTCTCCCAAAATTTTAGCTCGGGGCGCCCGGCGCCCCTGTATAAATGCTAGTACCTGGCGACCGAGAATCGCTCGGTTAAAAAAAAAGAGGTTTGTAAAATTGTGTTTTTTTCTAAAATTCGAAGTACTTATTTAAATGATCTTGAAAAGCATTTTTTGGTTCAACTTTGATATACCCAACCCCCCCCCAAAAAAAAAAAAAATTAAGCGCCAAATCTGGCACTCCCTACGAACATTTTAGGGTTGCTGTTTCTTATTTTGGTTTCTTATTTTGGCCAATTTAGGTTTTTTTCAGCTTTTAGGTTTTTGCGGTTGCCAAATTTGGTATTTTCTTGTATTTTATACCATTTTTTGAGTTTTTTTTAAAGTTTTGTAGCAACAACGCAAGTTTGTTGCGCCAAAAACAGGTATTTTTCTTGGCGAGAAAAAAAAGTTGCCAAATTTCCGATTTTTACTTCCTTTTACGTAGTAAAGGAAGTATTGTGATCGCGAAAAAAAAATCACTTAAATTTGGGTCTAAATTTTAATTTTGCTCACCCCTGAATGAATGTTGAGTAGTTTTTTCGACCTGTCAGCACGTGCATATGTACCTGCCAACATATAACCAGCCGAAAAATCATTTTCAACCACCGCCGAGTTAATTACGACGAGTTTTCTCGTGACGTCTGTATGTACGTATGTGCGGATGTATGTGCGTATGTGGCCCGCATAACTCAAAAACTATATACCGTAGAAACTTCTAGCTTGGTATGTAGGCTCTGGAGATGGTCTAGTTGTGCACCTCCCCTTGTGGTTGCATTTGAATGTTCCCAAGGGGGTATTTTACCCCTTTTTTGGGGTAAATCAGTGTTAATTTCAATGCAGACTCAAGTGATATGAATTGGCGCGACCACTTGGCGATATGTCGCCAAGCTTTTGGTCGCCAAGTGTTTGATGCCAACTTGGCGACATATCGCCAAGTTGGTGACAAATTTGGCGAAAAAAATATTTTTTGAATTTGGGTTCAATTTGGCGCTGTTGGCGATATTTCGTGAAAAATCCACTGAATGATGTTAAAATCGGCGATATTTAGAAAATGAATCATTGTAAAACATTTGTTTTCATTGTTTCGTGGCAAACTAGGGGTGTAAATGTTCAAAATGCTATCTTGCTCACTCCTAGCACTATTTTAACACTAAAGCATCTACAAAGAAATTTACACGTAAAAGGAAGTAGTGTGGGACCCATACCAGATTTTTTTATATCAAAGTAGTTCCACATTTTTAAGTCGATGGTTGCAATTACGCATTTAAAACAGCCGTAATTTAGTTTAAAACAACCTTATTTAAACGATGCTCACTGTAAAACCGCACCAAATTAACTTCATTTTGATCGATCTCTTCAAAAACGATAATAATTTTAACGTGTTGCCAAACATCATTTGCCAAATACCATAAAAGTTTCAATTTACGCTGATGCGTTACCATTGAAACTCCGATTTTGAGTTTCGATGGTAACGGCTGATGTGATTAAATATGAAATCCATTGTTATAATTAAACGTGGTTGCAATGAAACAGTAACAATGATAGTAATCATAAAGAAAATGGCGAAAAGAAAGCTTCTCAAACTTTCAATGAAGGCTCCAAAAAAAACGGGTTTTTTTGTGAAAACTCGCGTTTTTACAGAAAAAACGCCGATGTAGATGAACTCAAAAACCAAAACTATGTCTTAATACAAAATTTTATTAAAATCGTTAGAGCCGTTTTCGAGATCCAAAATGTATACAAGAATTGCTCGTTTAAAGATTTTTGATTTGTTGATCATAAATTTTAATAAAATAATAATTAGTATTAAAATTATTAAGACCAATCAATGTGCCACGTGTTCTAAAAATCCTTTACTAATAACGGAAAATTATTGATAAATGCCAAGCTATAAATTAAAAGCAACATCCCAAGCAAAGAAATCGCGTGAAAGAAAACGGCCGAAAATAGAAATATTACATCCCACTGAGGACGAGAAGTCAAAGCAATATGTCAGAGACAAAAAGAATAAGAAATGATAACGATAAAAGAAAACACAATGCCCAAGCCAACTTAACTGAGAAAATAACCAACAATGGGCAGAATAATATCTGCTGGTAAAGGTAAAAAGCTTAACAACAATCCTATTCTTAGTTAGAAAAAGGGAATCTTGTAAATATAAGAAGGTTGTCACTGTTAATGCTTGGATATTTGTGTGATACCCTTTGAATTCTGATGTATCTCGAAACGAATGAAATTACTTTTTTAGGATAAGAAGGTATCTCAAAATGCAATCGAAAAAAAAAACGCGTAGAAATTATAAACAAGAAGTATATGAGTTGCATTTTCTAATTAGGAATGATATCTAATAAAGCTATACAAAAACTAAATTGCTCGAAAAAACTCAACTGTGCTTTTTACGCAACACGCTCGAAAAATAATTACAACAGAAATGTCAACATCAATGTCGATGTTTTCGAAGCATCAATGTTTTGCGTTCGATATTTTTTCTAACATTGATGTTTAGCGTTCGATATTTTTTCTTACGTCGATGATTTGCGTTTGATATTTTATCTAACATCGATGTTTTGCATTTGATGTTTAATCGAACATCGATGCTTTGCATTCGATATTTTTTCAACATCGATGATTTGCTTTTGATATTTTTTCTAACATTGATGTTTTGCGTTCGAACTTTTTTCGATGTCGATGATTTGCGTTTGATATTTTATCTAACATCGATGTTCTGCATTCGATATTTCCTTTAACATCGCTGTTTTGCTTTCGATATTTTTTCTAATATTGATGTTTTGCATTCGAACTTTTTTCGATGTCGATGTCTTAAAATCTTGTCGAGAATATCCTTTACAAATGAGGATAAGTTTACCGTTATGATGAAGACATCATTATTAATTAGTTGTTTGAGACCTCTATCACGCTGGAAAGAGTTTTCTATTATTAGCTGTTTATAAAGTAGACTTATATAGCATGTTATCAGCTTTGAAATGTTTTATAAATTTGTGGAAATGATTCTTATTAATTATTAAATAACTTACATTCCTCTTTCGTATTATTCAGGTGTCAATTTGAAAGATGTTACAAAATCATTTCAGTTAATTTGTGCTAAGGGTCATTCCATAAAAATGTTAATCTCAGCCGAAGAAAAAAAAATACTGAAGTGAAAAAAGTATCAATAAATAAATAAATAAATAAATAAAACCATATAATACAAGAAGTTTTTAAAAAATGAAGAAGTAATGTAATTATCACTGAGATTAGCCATAATAAATAGTTTGTAGTGTGTTTACTGCTTGTTATTCGATGGTTACGTTAGTCACGTTAAGTTAATCACACTCCATCTTGAGTAAAAGTGACACTTAAGACTAAAAAAACTAAGATTTAAAAATGTGTTTTATGTTTTTAAAAGCTAACTTTACACATTTTTCAAATATATCATTCAATTTTTAACACTTGCTTAACTTTGAGAAATTTTTGCCTCACAATACGAGCATTAACTTTCAGGTAAAGTATAAATCCAACGTTAATAAATGCACAAATATGCAGGTATACTGCAGACACGTGTTTCGGGGCTACAAGGAGCCCCTTTTTTTCAATGCAAGAAGTGTGAGCTTTAGGATGAAGAATCATCCGATAAAAGCAACACATTCGAACAAAAGATAGTATAAATAGCAAAAACTAGAAATTAACAAAACAAACAAGACAATGCTTAGAGCCGAAATTTATTACACGAAACCATCAAGAAAAAACCGTTAAGCAATCAATTTCCGAAAGATCCGATAGATCATAAACATTGTCAAAAAATGAAACCACTTATGAACAAATTAGCAATAAATTTGCGAATAGGAAAATTATGAACCGAAGCAATTGTAACACACAGAAGAACAGCAGAAGAAAACTGAATGAAATAAAATTTTAAATTAATCAAAAATGTGAGCAAAAAATTGAAATATAAAGATAAGCGACACGAAAAGCCAAAGGGCTAACAATTATAATTTATACAAACGGGGGGACGCCAAACAGCAGGAAAATAAGGAATAGCATTTATACCGTTAACCAAGTCAGAACTGTTTTTCAAAATGTGGAAGGATTCCCAAAAATCAAGATCTGATGGGTTGGGGCATTTTTGGACAATTTGAAAGGAGTTAAAATCGAAAGAATGATTCTTGTCCCAACAATGTTGCGCATTACTAGACTTATTTAATTGTTGGTTTTTCACATAATTTTGATGTTCTTTTAAGCGGAATTTCAAAGCCCGTCGAGTCTGTCTTATATAGGAGAGATTGCAAGTGCAATTAATTTTATAAATACCACAACTGTTAAGAGGATGAATGGGATCTTTAAGAGAAGAGAAACATAGTTTATTCGTTGGGGAGAATACCACTTGGAAGTTGAAACGTTTGAGAATCTTAGCAACCTGATAACTCACAGAGAGAAAGAATGGCAAAACCAAATTCTTTCTGATGACAGTTCTCTCAACAATATTCGTTTTGGATTTATTAGAGAGTTTTTTTAAAAATGGAATCAATCAAAGTATGAGGATAGTTTCTATCAATAGCCACAGCTTTAAGATAGTTGAGTTCAGCATTAAGAAGTTCCGGTGAAGAACAAAGATTAATAGCACGGTTCACAAAAGAATTAAATGCAGCATATTTTTGACTAGGAGGGTGAGATGCACAAAGGTATTTATTTTCTTCATTAACTTTCAGGGTTGCAAAAATGTTACGTTAGTCACGCTGCTATTTTGGCTGAAAAAATGTCTACTGTCAGTAATTTTGTTTTAAATTCTTAGCAGAAATGATACATAGATACCATGTACATTGTAAATCCACCATCATAACTAAAAAATATTTTTTATCCTTTAAGTTACAAGTAAAAACACTTACAAAATCAGCTCTGAATGTTACGTTAGTCACTATGGAATGACCCTTAATGTTTCATTTTTGTGTGCTTTAAATGTATTAGTTATATTTAACTCTGTGCATTGCCCTTTGTGTAATGTTAATAGTTAATTAACATTGTTATTATTAGCTTATTTTTGATGGTTCAAAAATCATCATAATGGATTTGATTATAGTGAATTTAGTTGTAGAATTGAAACATTTTGTAGTTTATTGTATGGAAATGTACATTAAAACGGTCGATGCTTCAAAGCATCGACGGTTTGGGGTCGATTTATCAAATACCATCGATGTTCAATTGTGTACGATGTCGCACCACTAGTCACAACCATATTGAGTGCGAAGTTGTAACCCTATTGATAAAGTTTTTCCAATTGTAAACATGAGTCTTACTATAGTTTTCCTCTTAGATATGTATGAACCAATACAATAGCCTCCCGGTATTTGATTTCAAAAAATATCATTTCACTTTTATCGATACCAGTATGAACTTTAAGTCTCTATAAGTATTCATAATCTTTAAATATAATGTGCTAATTGGCATAGTTTTTCTATGTACTTCCGTTGAAAGTTAGCATAACTATTAGTTGTTATCATTTTTCCTTTTGTTTTCCTTCTATTTTCTCTTCTCCTTCTTTTCTTTTCTTTTTCCATTCTTTGTGTATGAGTTAACTAGTTTGAAGAGGGATCCAATTTTTTCTTTTTGATTCTTATCAATTATAAAAACCTTAGTTTAGTTTTTGTATTATTCAGGTAGAAAATTAAAAAATATCACAATATTATTCCGGTAAACTTTTCTTGGTGTTTCAGTCATTTATACTTACATAACATCATCGTCATTTATAAATACATATGGGTGATTATAAAAATACGGGAATATTTCTAATCTGTAGATTTCAAAAAATTAATTTAAAATTCAAAATCAGAAAAAAATCAGAAAAGTACTTTATAAGTTACATAATTAAAATAGAATATCAGCAGAGCTTAAATGTTTGTATTTTATTGTATTTTTATATTTTTTGAAGGCATGTGAATGGTAAAATGGGCATGTAAATAACACAGTAGGTATATTAATGAAATTTTTTAACCTGTTAACTGTTGAACATGATTTTTAAACATTGTACTGTCATAGTTATTATATTTTACTAAGCTCGAACTAATGCTTCACCATTCACACGGCTTTTGAGTCATCCACGTGTCTCATATTGGGACATGTGAATGACAAAACACAAGTAATGTGTTCTCAGAAAGTCATATCTGAATATTTTTCGACTTAGCTTCGAATAAGAACCCATAAATGTAAGCTTTAGGGCTATTCATTATCAAAAGATATTTACATGTACATTTTACTTGCATTCTGCATGTCATGTTAATGACAAAGATGAAAAACACTTGCCTTGAAACTTGAAAGCAAAGTTTAACTTGGTTTTTATCAAAAAGTAATTGCGGAACAGCAGAATTAATCTTCAGCCATAAAAAACAAAGTTCCATGTTTCATTTTAAGATGTGTTGCCAGATTTTGAAATAAAACATTTCAAAGAAAAATATCTATACGTTTCAGACATGTGGATGACTGATAATCGCTGGGACAAAGTTTAGATTAATTTTTAGAGATATTATTTTCACATTATTTTGCTTTTTTTGCGATTTACATCTTGCACACATATACGCATTAAAAAATTAAAAAAATCTTGAGAAAAAAATCACTTTTTTTTAAATCTAGATTATATAGATTGTGAAAATTACACCTACGGGACAGGGCATGTGGATGACATTTCAATGTAATATTCTACTTTTAAATGAATAATAATTAATTATTGATATTGTTGATAATCAGAATTATAGAACAAAAAACGCATAAAAATATTCCCAAGATAGATTTTTTTAATTAAAAACAAAAAGAGGAATCATTATGGAACACAAATTTGTCCATTTCCGTAGAATCACCCATATATAAGTTCTTTATTTCTATGTATTACTTAATCTGAAACATTAATAATTAACGAATTATAATTAATAATAATTTTCTTTCACAGTTCAAAATTCTTAGTTATTAATTAATAAATACAATCTGTGAATTCACTTTATCAGAATGCAGAGCAACGCGTAAAAAAATTCGATGTTTCAGAACATCGATGTTAAAAAAGATCGATTTTTTTGGTTGATGCATCGATACCATTGGTGTTTTAACTTTGAAACATCGATGTTTTGAAGCACCACTAGAAAGCACTCATCTTTCAAACATGATTCTGACGAAACTCACTTAGGTAACAAAAGTAATCCAGAAGTATTTGAGTTACAGGCTCCATTGCGCTCGTAATAAGTCATAGCATCGCTATTTCAGTTTGTGTGTAATAGTGCAAAGTTCGATTCCAAAGAGCAGAAATAGTCTCAACGTCCGAATCGCATGGCATCAATCATAGCATCGCTATTTCAATTTGAGTATACAGTGAACTCTCACTTATGCGCCGGCCCAAGGGACCAACAGAAAAAGGTGCATAAGTGAGAGAGACGCATAAGTGAACATGCCTATTTAAAAGTCTGAAATGCAACATAAGTTCTAATGAGAGCATGAATAAGAATGTTTCTATAGAAAATGGTCATATTACTACGGGTTGGCAACTACTGTAACGTAACTACAATGATAAGGAGAAAACAAAAATTGTAGTATACCGTATACCTAATCACAGTCTGGTCCTTTTAAAACGATCCATAATAGATAATTGTCCCTCTCCGAACTCTATTTCATGTGGAAAAAATGCCTTTCGTGAGCAATAAAAGCGAAAGATTAAAGAGGAAAGTGAAGAAACATGCTCATTTTTTAAGAAAATACATTACATTTTTTTTTTTTTTTGAATAATTCGGCGCATAAGTGAAATATTTGTCATTAGAGCGACGCATAAACGAATGAAATTATCATTATGTTACTATGGAATGTGCTGGGACCACTGAAAATCGTCGTATAGGTGAAAAAGGCGCATAAATGAGGCGGTGCGTAAGAGAGAGTTCACTGTAATACTGCAAAGTTCGATTCCAAAGAGCAGAAATAGTCTCAACGTTTGAATCGCATGGCATCAATCATAGCATCGCTATTTCAGTTTGTGTGTAATACTGCAAAGTTCGATTCCAAAGAGCAAAAATAGTCTCAACGTCCGAATCGGGATGTCCAAATAAATAAGGCCTTACTATTTGCTCGCTCTTAAGCACGCTGTTTACATCTGAATGATACAGATCAAACTTCTTGTGAAAATCCACATGGGCGATGCCGAGACGACTCGCTAGAGTTCCCGTGATGTGGACATCGTCAATCCAAAAATACGGTACTTCATGAGACTGGAGGTACAACTTGAACACAACATCAGGACTCATCACCACTCCCCAGCCAGTGCAGTACGTCGGATACTTCCGAAACGGATACTCCCAGTAGCTCACACGCCATTTGCTACGTTGGCTGCGTCTGACATAAGCCGATCGCACCACGTAGCACATGATGAGATTCGCCACTCCACCATACTCTCCGAAGGCTTCTTTGAGGAAAGAAGCCAGCTGGAATATGTCGACGAAGATGTCGTCGTCGCTCTTGAAGACGAATCTGGCCTGACGACAGAAGTAGGTGACCCACTTCAGGCCCATCACGTGCTTGTAGGTGAGATTGCGGTAGGTGTCTACAAAGGTCCCCTGCACGATGTCGTGGTAGATGTTGTTCTCTTCTTCGATTCGACGCTGCACCTCGGAATCCTCAACAGTGCCAAGCATGAAGACAATTCGCATTGGGTCTTCTATTAAATTGTATTCACTGCCCCAAGTTGCTCTACAGGGGAAAAATAGGATAGTCAAATATGTCATCAACTTCAACAGTAAAAGTAAAATAGATTTCAAGGCAGTAATTAAATAAAAATTTCAGAAAACAGACTTACAGAACACTTTCAAGAAATGCTATTAAATATCTGCTGAAAATATCCAACTAATAATGCAATTTACTAGCTGTGTGGCCCGGCGTTGCACGGGCTTTAATGTAGTGAAAGCAGTGTGAGAAAAGTACTCGCCGCCAAGGCGGCTCGCCCTTACAGTAGTGAGGAAAGTTTAAACAACCTACTTGCCGCCAAGGCGGCTCGCCTTTACAATAGCGAGGAAAGTTTCGACAAACTACTCCCCGCTAATGCGACTCGCTAAAAAGCTTTCCTGCATCAAGAAGTCAATCGAATAATTTGCACATGCTTCCTCAGAAATAAAGACGATGTCTAGTAGTGCATACTTAGCACTCTTCCTAAAGAAAAAATAAAATTCCTTACCAAAAACAATTATTTCTAAACCGCTTTCTTCCTGCTAAATTAATTGCAAAATTTTAAACGAAAAAGTTGTTTTAATATTTGGATCGTAGCCAGAAAAAAGTCCCTGCTAAAAACAGCAGTTGCAATTTTATTTAAAAACACATTTTCAAAATGGTACCAGAGAAAAAAAATATCAGTCATTAATTAGAATAAAAACAATTATTAGAACTTTATTGTAACACGTATTCAAAATGACTACAGAAAGAAAAAACACTCTTTAATTTTAAAAAGTTCAATAATTTAACTAACGTTTTAATTTAAAGTGGAAACGGGAAGAAATAAATGTCTTAGGGCGGAATTCTTGTGAAACACGGACGATCGCAACTCACCCAAAGCAATCTCAAATTCCCAAATTCGGATTCAAATGAAACGTTACAATCGCTACGAGATGCTATTCTATCGTAATTCGACCTCCAGTAGCGATTGCAATTGCGATCGCCTCGAAGCGATTGCAATGGTGTTTCACTTGAATTCGGCCTTTGGAATTTTAAATAGTTCAATAATTTAAGAAACGTTTTAATTTAAAATGGTAACGGTAAGAATTAAATGTCTTAGAATTTTAAATAGTTCAATAATTTAATTAACGCTTTAATTTAAAATGGCTACGGAAAGAAATAAAAGTCTTGGAATTTTAAATAGTTCAATAATTTAATTAACGTTTTAATTCAAAATTGCAACGGTAACAAATAAAACTCTTGGAATTTTAAATTGTTCAACAATTTAATTAACGCTTTAATTTAAAATGGCTACAGAAAGAAATAAAAGTCTTGGAATTTTAAATAGTTCAATAATTTAATTAACGTTTTAATTCAAAATGGCAACGGTAAGAAATAATAGTCTTGAAATTTTAAATAGTTCAATAATTTAATTAACGCTTTAATTTAAAATGGCAACGGAAAGAAAAAAATGCCTTGGAATTTTAAAAGTGCAAAGAATTTAATTTTCGTTTTAATTAATATCTCAGCTAATTAACGTCGTACAATTACGCGGCTGGTCTTATTGTCTTCCTTAGAAAATTTCGAATCGAATGGTAGTATGTTTGATTCTCTACGCTCAGCGGTTTTTGAGGAGTTCAAGCTTCAGACGGACAGACAGACAGACAGACGCGGACAGATTTTAATAGTAGTAACTAGCTGCGTGGCCCGGCGTTGCACGGGCTGTAATGTAGTGAAGGCAGTTTGAGAAAACTACTCGCCGCCAAGGCGGCTCGCCTTTAAAGTAGCGAGGAAAGTTTCAATAAACTACTGGCCGCCAAGGCGGCTCGCCTTTAAAACACCAAGGAAAAGTTAAACAAACTACTCCCCGCTAAAGCGACTCGCTAAAAAGCTTTCCTGCGTCAAAGAATAAATCGCGTTTATTTGCTCCATGCTTCCTCAAAAAGAAAGACGATGTCAAGTAGCGCATACTTAGCACTCTCCCTAAATAACATATAAAATTCCTTTCCAAAAACAATTATTTCCAAACCGCTTTCTTCCTGTAAAATTAATTGCAAAACTAAACGAAAAAGTTCTTTTAATATTTGGATCGCAGCCAAAAAAAGTCCCTTCTGAAAACAGCAATTGCACTTTTATTTATAAACACATTTTCAAAATGGTACCAGAGAAAAAATATGTCATTAATAATTAGAATAAAAACAATTGTTAGAACTTTGTTATAACACGTACTCAAAATGACAATGGAAAAAACTAACACTCTTTTATTATAAAAAGTTCAATTTAATTAACGTTTAAGGCAGGGATTCAAGTGAAACAGCACTGCGATCGCTTCGAATGCAATCGCTACTGGAAGTGAATTACATTATCATCCACTTAACTTGGCATGACGTCACTACGGGTGGAGCCAAAAAGAGCTCACAAGCACTCAGCTATCTCCTCTTATTCGCCAAGTAGGCTGTGACGTTTTATCTAGCTCGTTTTTCATAGGCAAACGTCACGCTGACGTCACGATGTTTTTATCAAGAAACGTTCTAATGTTATTCATTTCCAGTAGCGATTGTAATTAGCGATGGCCTGTTTCACTTGAATCCCTGCCTTAATTTAAAACCGCAACGGAAAGAAATAAATATCTTCGAATTTTAAATAGTTCAATAATTGAATTAACGTTTTAATTCAAAATGGCAACGGTAAGAAATAAATGTCTTGGAATTTTAAATAGTTCAACCATTTAATTAACGCTTAAATTTAAAATAGGTACGGAAAGAAACAAAAGTTTTGGAATTTTAAATAGTTCAATAATTTAATTAACGCTTTAATTTAAAATGGCAACGGAAAGAAATAAATGTCTTGGAATTTTAAATAGTTCAATAATTTAATTAACGCTTTAATTTAAAATCGCAACGGAAAGAAATAAATGTCTTGGAATTTTAAATAGTTCAACCATTTAATTAACGCTTTAATTTAAAATAGGTACGGAAAGAAACAAAAGTTTTGGAATTTTAAATAGTTCAATAATTTAATTAACGCTTTAATTTAAAATGGCAACGGAAAGAAATAAATGTCTTGGAATTTTAAAAGTGCAAAGAATTTAATTAACGTTTTAATTAATATCTCAGTTAATTAACGTCATACAATTACGCGGTTGGTCTTATTGTCTTCCTTAGAAAATTTCGAATCGAATGGTATTATGTTTGATTCTTTACGCTCGGCGGTTTTTGAGGAGTTCAAGCTTCAGACAAACAGACAGACAGACAGACGCGGACAGATTTTAATAGTAGTAATAAGCAAATTTGATGTCTGTACTTTTCTCCACCTTACTCCTACCTCTCAGCTTTACGCCTTTGATTGAAAACGATGTCTATACTAATGAAGCTAACGATTTTTTACCCATGGCCCTCAAAATTATTGGAATGATACTTCCATACATCATGCGTTGCCTAAGTTTTATAGCTAGACTCGGTGGCGTACATAACGCCACCGCAGCGAGAGGGAAGGGAGCGCAAGAGGTTTGAGGGCGCATGATCCAGAAAAATAGCACTATAAGCTACAATGAAAAAATATTTTATATATATTGATAGGGGGTTGAGGGACGCACTTACAGGTTTTGCGGGGTATCGTACATAGGTCCAATTTTCATTTTTTCTCAAGTTTAAGCAATTTTTTCATAATGTAGGACTACTGGTATCATCTTATTTTTTTTTTCTGTGCTTCTAATATCTATAACTGGGTGCAAGAAAAAAAAATTAGAGCCCCTTTTGTCAGTCCTTCATATACTTTTTCATGCTTGAAATGACGAAAACGGCACTTTTTGAACCGCGAATTACCCCGGAAAAATTTATATTTAGGTTTAACTTAAACCGTTTATTTTTATGCACAAATCAAAGTTCATTCTTTTAGCTTTAAAATAAGTCATGTTTGATCTTTCTACCATTTTAAATAAATTTACTAGAGTTCTTAGAATAAATATCAAAAATGCCGAATTTTACTCATCAGCGGAGCAAAAATATGTCTATGTCTCGAGAATAAAATTTTTTCGAGAAAAAAAGAAAACAGTTTGGAAGTATAGAATATTAGTGCATATTGCCAACCAAATATCATCAAAATCAAAAATGGTGCGGCTTATATTTTTCATCACGCTAGTATATAAATAAATTATATATATATATATATATATATATATATATATATATATATATATATATATATATATATATATATATATATATATATAATATATATATATATATATATATATACTAGCTTTATACCCGGCGTTGCCCGAGTGCGTATTAATACAACATAGCATTCAGAAAAGAAAAAAAAAATTTGGAAGAATTCTATTCTTATTTGGGTATATAAAATTTGAATCAATCTGTCTCTTCGGTAGTTAAAATCTGAGAGTGGTTAAAATCTGGAAGAAAAACAGGATTCACGGAAAGTTCACAAAAAAATAAATATAAAAAAATAGCATCAAGTAAAAGCGAAAAAGTAAGAGGTTTTTAATCCACAATTTTGCATAATTCCTCTAAAAGGAGGACTTAAAAAAGCTCGCAAAAATTAGAATTAAACTAGCTGCGTGGCCCGGCGTTGCACGGGCTGTAAAGTAGTGAAGGCAGTTTGAGAAAACTACTCGCCTTTAAAGTAGCGAGGACAGTTTCAACAAACTGCTCGCCACCAAGGCGGCTCGCCTTTAAAGTAATGAGGAAAGTTTAAGCAGTGTACTCGCCGTCAAGGTGGCTCGCCTTTACAGTAGCGAGGAAAGTTTCAATAAACTATTCGCCGCCAAGGCGGCTCTCCTTTAAAGTACAAAGGGAAGTTCCAACAAATTACTCCCCGCTAAAGCGGCTCGCTAAAAAGTTTTCCTGCATCAACGAATCAATCGAATTGCACATGCTTCCTCAAAAAAAAAAAAAGACGACGTGAAGCAGCGCACACTTAGTACTCTCCCTTAATAACAAATGAAATTTCTTACCAAAAACAATTATTTCCAAACCGCTTTCTTCCTGTAAAATTAATTGCAAAATTCTAAACGAAAAAGTTCTTTTAATATTTGGATCGCAGCAAATAAAAAAGTCCATTCAATAAAAAAAGTCCATTCTAAAAACAGCAATTGCTATTTTATTTAAAAACACATTTTCAAAATGGTATACCAGAGAAAAAAATATAAGTCATTAATAATTAGGCAGGGATTCAAGTGAAACAGCACTGCGATCGCTTCGAATTGCAATCGCTACTGGAAGTGAATTACATTATCATCAACTGAACTTGGCATGACGTCACTACGGGTGGAGCCAATAAGAGCTCTCAAGCACTCAGCGATCTCCTCTTATTCGCCAAGTAGTCTGTGACGTTTTATCTAGCTCGTTTTTCATAGGCAAACGTCACGCTGACGTCATGATGTTTTTATCAAGAAACGTTCTAATGTTATTCATTTCCAGTAGCGATTGTAATTTGCGATGGCCTGTTTCACTTGAATCCCTGCCTTAGAATAAAAACAATTGTTAGAACTTTGTTGTAACACGTATTCAAAATGACAATGGAAAGAAATAACACTCTATTTTAAAGAGTTCAATAATTTTATTAACTTTTTAAATTAAAATGGCAACGGTAAGAAATAAATGTCTTGGAATTTTAAATAGTTCAATAATTTAATTAACATTTTAATTTAAAATGGCTACGGAAAGAAATAAAAGTCTTGGAATTTTAAATAGTTCAATAATTTAATTAACGCTTTAATTTAAAATGGCTACGGAAAGAAATAAAAGTCTTGGAATTTTAAATAGTTCAATAATTTAATTAACGTTTTAATTCAAAATGGCAACGGTAAGAAATAAAAGTCTTGGAATTTTAAATAGTTCAACAATTAATTAACGTTTTAATTCAAAATGGCAACGGTAAGAAATAACAGTCTTGGAATTTTAAATAGTTCAATAATTTAATTAACGTTTTAATTCAAAATGGCAACGGTAAGAAATAAATGTCCAGGAATTTTAAATAGTTCAATAATTTAATTAACGCTTTAATTTAAAATGGCAACGGTAAGAAATAAAATTTTGGAATTTAAAATAGTGCAATAATTTAATTAACGCTTTAATTTAAAATGGCAACGGAAAGAAATAAATGTCTTGGAATGTTAAAAGTGCAAAGAATTTAATTTTCGTTTTAATTAATATCTCAGCTAATTAACGTCGTACAATTACGCGGTTGGTATTATTGTCTTCCTTAGAAAATTTCGAATCGAATGGTATTATATTTGATTCTCTACGCTCAGCGGTTTTTGAGGAGTTCAAGCTTCAGACGGACAGACAGACAGACAGACGCGGACAGATTTTAATAGTAGTAATATCCGTAATTTTATCAAGTTGTATGCTTAAAGGTCCATGTCGATTACAAATATGGGCCTAGAAAGGCCATTTTCTGATTTTAAAGGCCATTTTATTATTGCAACATAGGGTAAGTGCTCCAGTAGTCGGCCAGTCTCCAGTAGTCGGCCACAATGACATAAAACTCCTCATAAATAGCACATTTTTAATTCCAAATCAGATATGACGCATTCACATATTTATGTACCTATCCTCAATCATCAACCAGTGGCAGTTAAGTTTTGGGTACTTTTTTTGAATTAGTAATGAGTCATTTCATTTTGAATGGTGTGCCCGTCATCCAAGATTGCGATTCTGCTTGTTTTTCAGCTAAGAGGACACGTTTTCTTAAAATGGCCAATTACACTTATTAATTTGATTCTACTGTAAATTTGAGTGATTTTTATCTCAATGGAATGTCTAACATAATGTTTCAATGAAAGAGCGAATTCCTGGTTAGACTCGATTGTTTTTTAAAGGGGTGGCCGACTACCGGGTACAGAATTCTTCTGCATTTCCAATAGTCGGCCATGGTAGGCCGACCACTGGTTCTAAGCAGTTTGGATGATTTATCCAGTAGTCGGCCACATACTTAATGTAGCTTTTCATTCTTAATATGGGTTCATCAAATTAAAACTAAATTAACTTATTAAAATACAGCGACAATTTAACTGTTTTGAGTAAAAATACCTTTTCCAAAGTTTATTTTTCTTGAAAAATAGTGATTAAACTGAATGTCTTAACTTCTTTTGACCACCATTTCGACATTTTATTGCTCCTAGTGCTGTAAATTTGATTGAAAATTCTAAAAAAGAGATTTTTAAATACGCATTTGTTGAGTAAAGATCATAAGTTTTAATACTCATCTAGTTATTATCAAATGGTATTTTAATAGTTTTTCTTATCAAATTTTATCTTAAACTCATGAAATTGGTGAAACGAGTGATTTGACTTCTATTGATACTTATTCGGCAGTTAATAAACATTCCCCAATTATAGGAGATAAGATGCAAAACTTCAATAGTCACAAAGACTCAAGTTACTTAATGAGTGCCAAGCATGTAGTTATTCTTTCTTTTGCTATTATGCTTAACTTTTTGCTTCACCAAAGGTTCAAGACCCCTGTGCTCTATTTAGGAAAATTGTTTCAAATGTTGGTATATTTTCACTAATGATTCTCCCCAAATGTTTGACTTCTTGAGTTTTATTCGCTAGAGGATTAGAATTGTGCTGAGGTTATTTCAAAACTACATGGTTACATTGTTTCAAACTAAATTTTGGTTTGTTTTCAATGTTATTCCTCGTTAACTAATATTCTTGTCGAAAGCTGTAATATTACTTTCATGACATCCCGAGTTCCATTTACTTCCTTATTTCATCTTACTTCAATTAGTTTAAAACAAATAACCTTGCTTCAGTGGAACATTCTGTGCTAGATGAAGCCTTGATAGAGATTCCTTTCAGCGCATTTTTGAATGTATTTTTACTTGCATAGTTTTGGAAGCAATCACATTTCTGAAACTACAGTTTTAGTTTTATGCTCCGTATGTTGAAATTTCGTTCTAATGAATGTGAACCAGTTAAGTGCCGGCGTGATTATTGATCATGAATTGTGTCGACTCTATTATTACTTCTTTATGTTTACATAAACAAGTAAAGCAGTTTTTCATTTCTTGATTCTTTGGTCATTATCACTAAAAACTGCTGTTCATTGCAACACTATTCCTGTTTTTTTATTTCCTAAGCAAGATAATTTTGTACATTTAAAAAACTTCGTTTTTTTTTGTCCCTTCTTGCATCTTTAGTAAGTGCGGCTGAAATTCTTTTCTTCAGAAGCTTTTTTTTTTTTTTTTTTTTACTTTCTTTTTGATATAGACATATTTTTAGACGTTGTTCAGAAAAAAAAATACTTTTTTGGTGCGAGTTTTTAAAATAAAACTGTTTTTAGGCAGCTAAAGTATAAAAACATTAATGTCCCGAGAATTCTGTGCTAATTGTACTGTGTAAAATTAATAATGGTAGATTGATAGTTAGAGAAATAAGTAAAGCACATAGTGTATCAAGAAGTACACTAACATGATCATCTACACAGTTGAGTACCAGAGGTACCACGAAAAATATGACCAGACTAAGTATAATGCATCGCTGCAGGTCCGTCATTTTACGTTTTTAAAGGGGGGGGGGGCAAAGGCCACAAACACAATGCAATTTCATCGGAAAAAAGCAAACACCACGCCCAATTATATATTGATTAACTGGTTTCTGAAAAACGGGGGGGGGGAGCAATTGACCCACCACCCCTCCTGACCCCCCAAAGGCGGGTCTGGTTCGTTATAAGTTTCCCTTTGTTTTGTTTTTTTTAATTCAACCCCCTATATCAGATAAGATCAATGAAAATGAAGTGGCCGACTACTGGATTCAACGTGGCCGAGCACTGGATTTCTGTGGCCGACTACTGGAGCATTTACTAGTGTTGACAACAGCTTGGATTTTAGCATTTTTTTTTTTAAATTCTGAAACAAGTAGGTGATTCACTATCAGAAAGGTTGATTCTAAAGTTTTACCTTGTTTTTGTTGCTGTATTGATAGCTGAAAGTTCTAGGTTAGCCAAGATCCACAAAAGATCTCTTAAATGGCCGACTACTGGAGCACTTACCCTACCTCTTATTTGGTTGAATTCAGTCCACATGGTTGTACAAAAAGTTCTAGGTACAAACTCCCAAAAGAACTTAATTATCACAGAAAGTTCACCGAAAAATAGCACCAGCTGAAAGCGAAACATGTATAAGGCTTTTAATCCGTGTTTTTACATAATTCCTCTGATAGGAGGATAAGAAAAAAAATTTCTGTATCATACATATTTTGAGCCAAATGATAACATGAATTATAATTGTTTTTGACTTATTTCATGCTAAAATGAAATAGGTGAGCCTTGAAATGAAAATTCATTGTTTTAATTTTAATCTTTGTTGGAAAATGCTAATATTTAAATACCATAAATTTTATCAATTTGTAACTTAAAGGCTCATGTCAATTAAAAAAATAGGCCTAATAATAGGCTAGATCCCTATAAAAGGGGCACAGGACATTTCCACCGCAACGTAGGACATTTCCGCCGCAAAATGTATCTCTATCATGCCCCTCGTGAGACATTTCCGCCGCGTCTCTCCCCATCGTTTCTGTACGACAGGACAAATCCGCCGATTGAGCTGGTAGAGTGTAATATTTGGCGAACTAAAATTGGCGAAATTTAAATTGATTTACACTGCATTGTGTGTGTGTGTGTGTGTGTGTTTTTTTTGTTTTTTTTTTTTTTTGTTTTGATTTTTTGACTTCTTTGCGATTCCCCCCCCCCCCCATAATATAAGTAGTCCGAGAATAAATACCGCTGTTTTGATTTGGTCTTTGTCGCCAAATGAAGATGAGTCGCCAAGAATGAAAATTTTAAACCAGTAACACCTTTCTCACCCTTGGAAATGGCGCGGCGGATTTGTCCTGTACCAGTCAGAGGGGGAATAGGAGTCGCGGCGGAAATGTCCCATGCGGGAAAGATGGGGATAAAATTTGCGGCGGATATAAAAGTTCCGTATAAAAGGGTCATTTTTTGACAAAAAACTTGAATTTGAGCCTTCTAGATTTTTTAAAATTTCAAGACCCCGCCTATGAGAATTCTAGGGCATCAAGGAACCTCTGTCAAGTTTGATGAAAATCTGACGCAAACTGTGGATTTGTATAGAGAACAAGTATACAAACAAACATACAAGCATTCACTCATTTTTATTGATATAAATATACGCTTTTATTCGTTTCACATGTGGGTTTGTTTGTTTGTATGTATGTAACTCTGAATAAAAGTTAAAATTCACGTTCTTTGAAAATATAAAAGTAATATATTTACCCTATTATTAATACTAAAGCCTAAACTATATCACATGTTGATGTATTATAAATGCATGAGTTTGAGTTATTCTAAAAGCGTATTTTTTTAGTTTTTTGAACTATAATTTAGATATATTGTTTTGCTCAGAGTAATATTTACCTGATCACTTCCCTCTGGCGGAAATGAGTCGGCGCCGAATGAACAAATACAACCATAAAGACAAAGTCGTCTCCGACGCAGCGCTTGCTGTTGATGAGGAAACTGAAATTGCGCAAATCTATCAACCTCTCCATGTCATTCTCTCCTGAAACATGGAAAAAGAAATACATTGAAAGAATATTCATACTCCCCACACTTCAGGGTCCACCGTACCTACCACAACTCGTGGTTTAACCGGGATAGGACCCTGAAGAGTGCTCTACTCTTTTTGAACCAGACCAAGGGCAGAGCAAACACTTGGCCCAGCACCCCCCCGAGGTATCGTTTCAATTGGAGGACTTTGTGACCACGACATTTTTAACGTCCCCCAGCCACCATTAATCAAACTTTAATTAACTTTATTTTACACTGCTCGACATTGAAAATGCAACACCAAGAAGGAGTGGTCAGAAATTGATGAAATTTGGTAAGAAGACAGAGACAGCATGGAACAATAAGTGATATTTATTTCAAAATAAATAAGCAAAATTTAGAAAGAGGACGGCGTCGGTTCAGTAAGAAGTAGGACCACCGCGGACAGCGATGCACGAAGAAACACGTCTAGGCATGGAGTCAATAAGCCTGCGGATGGTGTCCTGAGGGCAGTGTTGGGCATTAATCAACTAAAGTCTCAATAGACTAAAGTAATCATTGCACTTTTTAATTTAGATTAATTTAATGTGATTGAATTCAATTCGCAGATGATGATTAAAGTTAGTTCAAACTAACTTAGTCAGTCTGTGAAAATGATTAATTTAGTGCAGTTTAATTTAGTTCAGATTAAATTAATCAAATTGATTTAGTCGAAACTAAAGTAATCAGATTGATTTAGTCGTGACTAATATAATCAGATTGAATTTCAATGGACTAAAATTAGACTAAAATTAAAATTCAGATTTATGTAAATCTAGATTGATTTTAAACTGATACTGAGATATAGTACATGTACTTTTGCATACATATACACGCGTACACGAGAAATTACATGTATTTACGTGGAAACACGAGTGAATACGAGTATATAAGAGCTTTTTATATGCAAACACGAGTACACACGTACTACCCCGAATATACTCGTGTATAGGGTTACATTTGTATTTATGCGACTATATACACATATTTACGGGAATACACGAGTTAATACGAGTATACAAGAGCATATATATGCAAACACAAGTATATACGTACTAACCCGAGTATACTCGTGTATATGGTTATATTTGTATTTATGTCATTATATACACACATTTACGGGTATACACGAGTTAATACGCGCACGAGTTAATATATAAGAGCATATATATGCAAACACGAGTATATGCGTATTATCCCGAGTATATTCGTGTTTTGGGTTATAATCGTATTTATGCGCTCATATACACATATTTACGTGTATACACAAGTTAATACGAGTATATAAGAGCATATATATGCACACACGAGTATATACGTACTATCCCGAGTATACTCGTGAAAAGGTTTTATATTCGTATTTATGAGCTTAAATACATATATTTACGTCTACGCACATGTTAATACGAGTATATAAGAGCGTATATATGCAAACACGAGTATATGCGTACTATCCCGAGTATACTCGTGTATAGGGTTATATTCGTATTTATGCGCTCATATACACATATTTAAGTGTATACACGAGTTAATACGAGTATATAAGAGCAAATACATGCAAACACGAGTATATACGTACTATCCCGAGTATACTCGTGTATAGGGTAATATTCGTATATTTATGTGATCATATACATATATTTACGTGTATACACGAGTTAATACGAGTATATAAGAGCATATGTATGCAAACTCGAGTATATACGTTCTATCCCGTGTATACTCGGGTATAGGGTTATATTTGTATTTATGCGCTTATATACATACATTTTTATGCATATACGAGTAAATTCGGGTATTTACGAGTAAACATGAAAATATACGTGTGAACCCGAGTATACTCGTGTGTAGGGGCATGTTTGTATTTCTGCTCTTGTATACAAACAGAAATGAGCACATACGAGTAAATATACTAGTATATACTAGTAAACAGGAGCATACACTAGTATATACTAGTAAACAGGAGTATATACGAGTTAACACGAGTATACTCGGGATAGTACGTATATACTCGTGTTTGCATAAATATGCTCTCATATACTCGTATTAACTCGTGTGTACCCGTAAATGGATGTATATAAGCGCATAAATACAAATATAATCCCTATGCACGAGTATACTCGGGATAGTACGTATATACTCGTGTTTGCATATATATGCTCTCATATACTCGTATTAACTCGTGTGTACTTCTAAATGATGTATACAAGCGAATAAATACAAATATAACCCTATACACGAGTATACTCGGGATAGTACGTATATACTCGTGTTTGCATATATATGCTCTCATATACTCGTATTAACTCGTGTGTACCTGTAAATGATGTATATAAGCGAATAAATACAAATATAACCCTATACACGAGTATACTCGGGATAGTACGTATATACTCGTGTTTGCATAAATATGCTCTCATATACTCGTATTAACTCGTGTGTACCCGTAAATGTGTGTATATAAGCGCATAAATACAAATATAACCCTATACACGAGTATACTCGGGATAGTACGTATATACTCGTGTTTGCATAAATATGCTCTCATATACTCGTAGTAACTCGTGCATACCCGTAAATGTTCGTATATAAGCGCATAAATACAAATATAATCCTATACACGAGTATACTCGGAATAGTACGTATATACTCGTGTTTGCATATATATGCTCTTATATACTCGTATTAACTCGTGTGTACCCGTAAATGCATGTATATAAGCTCAGAAATACAAATATGTCCCTACACACGAGTATACTCGGGTTCGCACGTATATACCCGAATTAACTCGTAAAAACCCGAATTAACACGTATCTGTGTGTAAATGTGTATGTACAAGCGCAGAAATACAAATTATCCCTAACACACGAGTACACTCGTGTTAACTCGTATATACTCGAGTTTACACGCATATACTCGTGCATACCCATACTTACTCTTATATGACGTAAATGTTTGTATATAAGCGCAGAAATACAACTATTATCCACCACACGAGTATACTCGTGTTAACTCGTTTCTACCCCTGTTTACAAGAACATACTTTAAATACCCATATCGAATTTAATCGTAAATAAATTACTCAGACTGAAATCAATTTTATTAGTTTTAATCAAATTGAATTTAGTGCAATTACTTTTAGTCTGACTAAAATTAATCTGACTAATTTAGTCTTGATTAAATCAATCTGAACTAAATTAGTTTTTTTCACCAACTAACGAAGTTAGTTTGAACTAACGTTAATCGTCGGCAAATTAAATAGTTCAAATTTTAAGTAATCTGAACTAAATGCGAGTCAGATTACTTTAGTCAACTAATCAATCGATTAAAAATTTAGTTGATTTTTTTAGTTCTTGCCCAACACTGCCTGAGGGATGGCACTCCATTCCCTTTCAACCATTTGCCACAGTTCGTCCTCTGAACGAGGCAGTGACAGGTTCTGCAAACGGCGTCCAATCACGTCCCACACATGTTCGGTTGGTGACAAATCAGGAGAGTATGGTGGCCATGAAAGCATCTGTACACCTCGTAGAGCATGTTTGGCTGATTCGAGCACTGTGAGGCCGGGCGTTATCCTGTTGAAAAATTGCATTTGGCAGACCCTGAAGGTAGGGGATTTCCACCGGCCGCAGTACATTATCTACATATCGTTGGGCCCCGAATACGAACTAGAGGTGATACGGAATTGTATGCAATAGCGCCCTAAATCATTATGCCACGTTGTCGCGCTGTGGGGCGTTCCACAGTTACTGCCGGATTCGATCTTTCTCCACGTCGACGCCACACACGTATACGATGACTATCGCTGGACAAACAGAAACGGGATTCATCTGAGAACACTACGGTTTGCCATTCTGCCATCCACGTCGCTCTGGTCCGGCACCATTCCAAACGTTGGAGTCTGTGCTGTGAGGTCAATGGCAGTCTTCTTAGCGGGCGCCGTGATTGCAGGCCACGTGCAACCAGTCGACGGGAAATGGTTCTGGTCGACACAGGAACATCTAGGGTACCTTGCACGTGCTGCAGAATCGACGTACAAGTGACTTGCGGGTCCGCCACAGCTTGTCGGTGAATCCGTCGATCCAAGCGGTCTGACGTCACTCTGGCTGCACCTGCACCCCTCAATGTGGCTACATTTCCTCTTTCCAACCATCTCCGACACAGCCGATGCACAGTGCTTGCATCCATGTGGGTATCAGCTGCAATTTGACGTATGGACCAACCTCCCCTTCTTAGTCCGATCACCATACCCCTTGTAAAGTCGTCTATATGCTGGAAGTGTCTTCGTTGAGGACGGCGTGGCATTTCCTCCTATCACACGTATCCTTCGAGACAAGGGCCGTGGTGGCCCGATCGGTAAGGCATCGGGCTCGTGTCCGGAGGGACCCGTGTTCGATCCCAGCCGATCAAAGATCCTCCGCCTTGATTAATGGTGGCTGGGAGGCGTTAAAAATGTCGTGGTCACAAAGTCCTCCAAGTGAAACGATACCTCTGGGGGTGCTGGGCCCTAGGGTTTGCTCGACCCTAGGTTCTGGTTCAAAATTAGAAACAGAGCGCTCTTCAGGGCCCTATCCCGGTTAAACCACGAAGCTGTGGTAGGTACGGGGGACCCTGGAGTGTGAAATGAAATGAAATCCTTCGAGACAAAAACCAAATTTCTCCGATAATTAGTCTGGCAGAAAAACCAACATGAACATAGCCCACTTTTCAACTTCATTCTCTTATATCTTACTTCACGTGCGTCGGAGAGCTGCGCATTTCATATCATTTGCATAACTCAGTGACGTGCGTCTACGGTAAAATTTGCATGAATTTCTGACCACTCCTTCTTGGTGTTGCATTTTCAATGTCGAGCAGTGTAAATATAGATAATAGTAATTTATTTTTTATTTTGTTTTCCCATTAAAACCTTTTCTTTTTGTAATTTAAAATCAGCCGCTTAAGGAAATCAAATATCTTCGACATAAGTGTGATTTTAATAAGCAGCGGGCACTGCATACCAACCTCACATATTTGGGGATTGCGCAGTGCCCCTTAACAACATGTCTTTGTGTGGAACATTAAGATGAATTCCACAAATTCTAAGGACACAGAGCCAAAAGATGAAAATAAAGCTAAGCAATTAAAAGTGCTATGCCCGTAACCCATTTACCCCATAAATAATTTTTTCTTTCTTTCATTTAATTCTTTTTTTTTTTTTTTTTTTTTGAGGAGAACAAATAAATAGGACGATTTTGAAAGAAAATCTTATTAGGAATAAATCCATTATTTTTGAAAAGAAGTAAGAACTCAATTTTAACCCATTTATGCCCAAGTTTTTTTACCAATTCTGTTCAATTTTGATCTGCTTAAAACTCTTACTTGGAATGGTTTACATACATTTTAGCCTTAAAATAGATCGCCGTTGCCATATTTATTAAGTTGTTTAACGTCCTGTTTATGGCACACTGGGCAGATAGTTGCTCAAAATACGACCTTAGTTGGCTTTATTTTTGTAAAATAACATTGCAGAAGGCATCTGTGATCAATTTTAAGCAAATCATTTTAAAATAGTTTAGTTTTATGAAAAATAAGCTCGCAAAAAAACTTACTTTCTTCGGCTACCTATGCTGGATCATTGCTTGACTGATTTGTCTAAAAATAGCTGTCAATAAATAAACTCTGATGTCCAAATAGTGGCTCTAACTAGTTATCTCAAGAACAAGGACTATTTAACTTATGAAAAACAGCTTTACTAAAATGATATACCCATTACAGATTTTTTTATGCAGTAACTAACAAGCGTCCTGTTTTTAGGACACTGGGCATAAATGGGTTAATCAATCTTGAAGTCATGGATTCAAACAAGAAGTTCTGTCAAGAACTAAACGAGCCTACTTTCCCGTACATCGACATCGGCATTCTAGCATC
Source organism: Uloborus plumipes (assembly GCA_038373865.1). Lineage (NCBI taxonomy): Eukaryota > Metazoa > Arthropoda > Arachnida > Araneae > Uloboridae > Uloborus > Uloborus plumipes. Next base: position 56,904 of record JAXGGA010002053.1, on the reverse strand, counting down.
TGATCATTATTCTCTTGATCATCTGAGACTAAACACTATGTCAAACATACCTTTTTAGCACTTAAAGCTGATTTCTAAAAGCAAAATATACCCCTCTCATCAGATGAAATAGAGACATAAAAAGTGAATAAATGAAGTTTTGTCGCACCTTTTAAAGAATGTAACTGTTACAGTTCTTCCGTAGAAGAATTCCTCAATCGTTTTCAAAAAAAAAAATTAAAAGTACAAAGTACATCAAAACACATTTTATCAAAGAAAGGAAAAAAAAACTCGTCCGTCGATAAAATGTCTCGATTTTCACTTTTAAACCGTTGCCAGTTGTTAAATATAAATAAAGAATAAAACGCCCTCGTGAATGAAACACTTTTGTTACAAAAAAAATCGTCTGCCAAAAAAAAAATAATAGTAATAAATAAAATAACACAAATGAATAAATAAACAAAAAATCGTCTGCACAGTCAGTCATTTTTTTCTGAGCCTGCATTTCCGCCATGTTTGTGGAGTCGGAGTCGGAATCAGAGTCCTCACAGAAGATTATTCAGAAAAGTACTTTACAAACATTATTTATCAAAACCATTTTTTTACAAAGTTAGTTTGAAGGAAATCCGACTTTAAGTTCCAGGATCAACATTCAGCTTAAATTCCCCGTAGGCGCTAATGTTAATTTTTTTTCTGAACGGTTCAATATTGAACGAAAAATGGTTCAAACCAAAAAGCGAAATAAGGGAATGAACCTCTCCGAGATCTTTCAAACAAAAAAAAGTTTATTCCATTCGGATGGTTCACTCAGAAGTTATTAGGTGGGGAAAGGTTGCTTGAACGGTTCAATGTTGAACGAAAAAATGTTCAAATTGAAAATTTAAATACTGTAATGAAGTATCCTTGCTGAGATCCATCGAACAAAAAAAAAGTTTATTTAAATCGGACTGTTCACTCAAAAATTATTAGGGGTGACAGCTTGCTTGAGCGGTTCAATGTTGAACGAAAAATTGTTCAAATCGGAAATGTAAATACGGGAATGAAGTATCCTTGATAAGATCTTTCGAACAAAAAAAGTTTGTTGAAATCGGACTGTTCACTCAAAAGTTAACATCGCGGGACAGGTTGTTTGAACGGTTCAAAGTTGAACCAAAAATTGTTCAAATCGAAAAATCAAATATGGGAATGAGTTGTACTCGCCGAAATCTTTCCAACAAAAAAAAGTTTGTTCAAATCGGAATGTTCATTCAAAAGTTATTAGGGGGGGAACGGTTGCTTGAACGGTTCAATGTTGAACCAAAATTGTTCAAATTGAAAAATCAAGTATGGGAATGAGTTGTAATCGCCGAGATCTATCCAACAAAAAAAAAGTTTGTTCAAATCGGAATGTTCATTCAAAAGTTATTAGGGGGGAAAGGTTGCTTGAACGGTTCAATGTTGAACGAAAAATTGTTCAAATCGAAAATGTAGATACAGGAATGAAGTATCCTTGAAAAGATCTTTCGAACAAAAAAAAGTTTGTTCAAATCGGACTGTTAACTAAAAAGTTAGCATCGCGGGACAGGTTGTTTGAACGGCTCAAAGTTGAACCAAAAATTGTTCAAATCGAAAAATCAAATATGGGAATGAGCTGTACTCGCCGAGATCTTTCCAACAAAAAAAAGTTTGTCCAAATCGGAATATTCATTCAAAAGTTATTAGGGGGGGACAGACAGACCGACCGACAGACCGACAGACCGACCGACACACAAATTCCCCATCTCAATACCCTACTTTCAAATTTTTAATTTTTCGGTATTCATTTTATCTTTTTATTTTTTTAACTTGGCGATATTTTTTGGACTTGGCGATATTTTTTTTAACTTGGCGATATTTTTTGGACTTGGCGATATTTTTTAGATGCATTAAGCCAATTTTAATACTTTTTTCGTCTTTCTTTTATTTTTAACGGGAAAGTAAGGGTTACTAAAAAAAGTACGGTTTTATTAATCCTTTTTAAAATATCACGGGAAAGAGAATTTTGTCCGTCGGATTCAAAGATTCAAGCATTTGTTATTGTTGTTCAACTATACGGATATCCCTCAGATTGATGCATAGATATTTTCCTCTCAGTTGGATGAAGCTCGTTGACTGTGGTATTTAAAAATTAAAATTTAGACGTGATATGTCTAAGTCTAACCTCTAAATTTGATTCTCTTTTTATTACACACCAAGAGAACTAAGAAACCAATATTCATCAACACGGTTGGGGTCTAAATGTCGCGGCCGAAATGTCGGGGCCAAAATGTCGCGGCCAAAATGTCGCCGAGCCAAAATGTCGCGGGCTAAAATGTCGCGGGCAAAAATGTCGCCGGTCCAAATGTCGCCGAGCCAAAATGTCGCGGGCTAAAATGTCGCGGGCCAAAATGTCGCGGTCCAAAATGTCGCCGAGCCAAAATGTCGCGGGCTAAAATGTCGCGGGCCAAAATGTCGCCGGTCCAAAATGTCGCCGAGTCCAAAATGTCGCGGGCTAAAATTTCGCGTGTGGCGCAAATAGTGCTGGCCGGTCCGAGCGCATGTCGGCCGGTGTGTAGGCCAAAGATTGTGTTCGGCGTGGGCTCGGAACAGCAGTGAGGCGCGGCGCAGAACGAGGTGCGATGAGGTGGTCCGGCCGCACATGTCGTGATCCGTATGCTAGAGACAATTATCGCCTGTGCCAGATGTGTCCGCCGGTCAAGGACTCCTATGTCGTGCGCGTTTTATCTCTAGAACTATGAGTGTCGTGGTACCGGTCGAAATAATGTCGCACAGTTCCTCAATATGATTCACACTACATAGATTCGAAAGTTTGGTCGGTCCATGTGTCTTCTAATAAGGTGACACGTTCAGGTCCCGCACCATACAGGCGAGTCCGGTGCAGTATAGTGCGTAGTATTTTAGAGACTCACTAAATGTGCGCCTGGTCTCCAGTCTGTGACAGGGGGGGGGGTGGGGGGGGGGGTTCACGAGTGGGGGGCATTTTAGGGGAGGGGGGACAGGGGGGGTCCATATAACTGACGAGGCCATATCTCTCTTTGCCAGTTCCAAAATGACGTAAGTGTATTGTAAATGTATATCTGGTGGAGCCTGGTTTTATAACATCTCTCTCTCTCTATGGCTTGCTATTTTTGGCGTCGAGCGATTTGTGTTCTGATCTTTGAGTGGTATCTGTAGTTATACTAAACATGTGGTTGTGAAAGTTGTTGTTTGAATCGTTACAGGGATATTTATGATTTTTGAGCGATGTTGTTTTATTAATAGTGGTCTTTTTGGTTTATGATATTTTGCTTTATTATGTGGTTAAAGGGTGTCATAAATTTTGAGCGTTTGTTTGCTGGTGATAGGTATCGGATGGGAAAAGGGTAGACAGTTTTTGAGTAATTGTGTGTTTTCAGCGGTATAGTGTATTGTGTGAGCATATGTGGGGTGAGGGGATGGATATATAATACTATACATATACACAGGTATCTATATGTTAGAGGTGACACATTTGTTTTTAGAATAGGGAGGTTTATATGTGGGGTTTTTCATTTTTTATATTTTGGGTTGTAATGTGTGTGTTTAGTTTGAGTTGAGAGAGAATTTTTTTATTCTTCTTTTTTTTTTTTTTTTTATTGGGGGGGGGTTGTTGTGATTATACTGGTTGTATGTTAATTGGGGATCTGTGTGGGGATGGGGTGGTGGGTAGTTATCTCTTTGGATGGGGGTACAGGTGCGTATGTGGGGGATGAGTGAGGGAATATTTTTGTGATGTGGTTTTGGGGAGTGGGTTTAGGTGAGGTGTTTGATTGATGTGGGATTTTGAGGAGGGGGTTGGGGTGGGTAGAGTTTTGAGGTGGGGGGTGGGGGGGGTTTAGTGTGGGTTGGTGGGAGGGGGGGGGATATATTTTTTGGTTTATTTGTTTGGGGAGGGTTTGATGGGGGGGGGGGGGATTTTTAGTTGTAAGGGTTGATAAGAGGTAAGATTGGGGAGGTGTTTATGGGGAGGGTTGTGGGGGGGGTAGGGGTTTGATTTGGTGGATGGTTGGTGGAGGGAGGGGGTTATTAGTGGGGGTTGTGGGTTTGGATTTGTTTTTTGGGTGGTGTGGATTAGAATATGGGTTTGTAGGTGGGTTAGTTGGTATGTTAATGGAGTAGGTGGTTAGAATTTTGGTTGTTGATGAGAGAAGGGTTGTAATGGAGTATTTATTTTGGGGGAGGTTGTAGGATGGTAGGAGGTGTGTATGATAGATATTTGTTGGTTTTTGTTTTTGGGATTGGGAGAGAGGAAGAGTGTGGGAGTGAGGAGGTTGAGGAAGTGGAATTGGGGGTGGGTGGGAGGAGGTTAAGGAGGATTATGGTTGATAGAGTGAGGTTTTAGGGAATGGTATGGAGGGATGGTTTTTAGGGTTGTTAGTGAGATTTTTAATTGATATAGGTTGATATGTGGGGGGGGTATGGTGGTAATTTGGGATGGAGTTGGATAGATAGTTGGGGGGGTGTGAGAAAAATTTTTTGGGGATAGATTGTATATAGGTATATGGGGAAAGGTTTTTTTGTTTAGTGTTTTGGTTGGAAGATATAGATGTTTGGGTTTGGAGGAATTTGGTATTGGGGATAGGTGAATTGTAGGGAGGGTATATGGGTGGTTGTTTTTTGTTTTTTAAGAGTGGTGGGTTTGTTGTGTTAGGGAGGGAGTGATGGTTTTTGGGTTATGTTTAATTGGGATTTATGGGTGTGAGGATGTGATGGGATAGGGAGGATTAGAGGGGTTTATATTTTCTTTCGATATGAATTAGACTTGGTTTGGGCTGGCTAATCTATTCGTTTTTAAGTTGGTAGATAGCGAGTTACGGTGAAATAAGCTATTGTAAATAAATAACGTACGCTTGTTTGAAAACTATTTGTTTCTTGGAAAGCGCTCGAAACAGTTACAAGCCGAAAGGGTAAATTTTTTTTAGTATTTTCAAAAATTTTAGTCCATACTATCGTTAACGCACACGTTCATCAACAGCAATTAGCAATTTTTTGCTAATTCGGTGTAAAAAAGCCTTTTCATATATTTTAATTTTTGATACTAACTGTATCAATATCGGACCTTCTACATTTTTGTCTGACGACATTTGAACTGGCGACATTTTGCCCGCGACATTTTTGACCGGCGACATTTTGGACCGGCGACATTTTGGACCGCGACATTTTGGACCGGCGACATTTTTGATCGGCGACATTTTGACCGGCGACATTTTGGACCGGCGACATTTTGGCCCGGCGACATTTTGACCGGCGACATTTTGACCCGCGACATTTTGGCCCGGCGACATTTTGGACCGGCGACATTTTGGCCCGCGACATTTTAGCCCGCGACATTTTGGCTCGGCGACATTTTGGACCGGCGACATTTTGGCCCGCGACATTTTAGCCCGCGACATTTTCGCTCGGCGACATTTTGGACCGGCGACATTTTGGCCCGCGACATTTTAGCCCGCGACATTTTGGCTCGGCGACATTTTGGACCGGCGACATTTTGGCCCGCGACATTTTAGCCCGCGACATTTTGGCCGCGACATTTTGTCCCGCGACATTTCGGCCGCGACATTTTGGGCGTATACCATCAACACCGATGTTTGAAAAATCTAATCAATGATCCCAGTTCATCCTAACGTGGTACCTTATAAATACTGGCAGCATTGAAAAGTAGTGAAATACTGTATCCATTGCACTAGATAATGTATAAAAACACATCTTCAATGCATGCAAGATAACTCCTTGTTCTTCAAAGAGATGTACATAAAGGTACATCTGTCTTGTGGCGGGAGCTGTGCATAAATGATTTTTCTGATCATGATAATTCAGTCAGAATTAGTATTTGATAAATCTAATGAAGAATTTCCTCCATAAGCTCACATTTTTTTTGCATTGAAAAAGGCATTCCTTTTAACGCCGAAACACGCGTATGCTGTTTTCCTGCTCATTTACGTATTAATGCGTTTCCTTTTTTTTTCAAATTTTTTTTTTTCACTACACAAAGGTATTTATTTGTTTATCTATTATCAAATGCTTATTTAAAAATTATTAACTAATTTTTGTTCATGTTTTTTTTTTTTTTTTGTAAATACTATATATCTATTGTCCGATCTCGAAAGCTGTACCCAGCACCGTCGAACGGTTCTATTTTGAAAAGGCTGACAGCTCAATTACGAAAATGCACCATGGCAGCATTCCTACTTAGTCCAATATAATTTTATTTTCGTAGACCTGATAAGGAAGAGGGGGGGGGGAGTGCCTACTTACACCTCAAATAAACGAATCCAACGGAAAACAAAATAAAAAAAAAATCCCCTCAATTTCTTTATCCCTCTTATGACTATCACCCCTATTTCGATAAGATTAGTAGAGACCTGACGTATGTGCAAATTCGACGAAGGTCGCTGGATAAAATATCAAACAGTATCTATCTATCTTTCTATCTAGCTACATATGGATAGATATAGATAAAAATATGCATTTGATATTTAACGTTGTTATCCGCCTCTAGATTTTTGTATTCACCTATTTTGTCGTGCATTTTGAACGATCAGTAAAAAATTAATGAGACAGTATTTTTTTGGGAACGTGTTTTTTTCTTCTGTAGACTCTACGGGTTCAGAAAAATATCCCATTTTGTAGTCCCCGAAGTTGGAAAACGAAACAACGTTTCTCTGAGCATCTTTTATTTATTCGTCTCATAGCCTACATTACTCTTTCTCCAACTCTTTTTTTTAATTATTATTTACTGCAAGAGCGCAGGCCGTGCGGGTACTCCTAGTAAGGATATACATTTTAAAAACCAAGAATTAATTACCTTCACACACTCCAGGGTCCCCCGTACCTACCACAACTCGTGGTTTAACCGGGATAGGACCCTGAAGAGCGCTCTGTTCTTTTTGATCCAGAACCAAGGGCCGAGCAAACCCTTGGCCCAGCACCCCCAGAGGTATTGTTTCAATTGGAGGACTTTGTGGCCACGACATTTTCAACTTCCCCCAGTCACCATTAATCAAGACGGTGGATCTTTGATCAGCTGGGGATCGAACCCGGGTCCCTCCGGGCACGAGTCCGACGCCTTGCCGATCGGGCTACCACGGCCCGACCAAGGAATACCAGCGGGACATGCATTCACAATAAAACAAAGCATATTTGGCCAATAGGGTCATTTGAAGCTGCCTGTGGGACATATATCGTCACTTTGGAAGAATAACGCTGCAACTCAAAAAAGCCCATTTTTCAGGAGAGCAATTTTTAGCTCTTCAGAAACTTCTATCGCGCTTGTGCTCAAAACTATTACGACTATTTTAATGAAACTAGCATTAAAAAAAACCGCATTTTAATCTCTTGTCTAATGTAGCATGATTGACTTCAATGGCATTTTAACTAATGACGTCATTTTAAAAAGAGTGAAGGTAGTTTGAGTTACATCAGTGTTTTCCAAAAATTGCTCCCTAGCGGATATTTTTGACACTTTTGAGTTGTAAGCTTGTTCATCATAAAGAGCGATTTTTTCTGAACAAAATGATATAAAAATGTCATTTTTCGATTTTTTTGAGTTGCAGCGTTATTCTTCCAAAGCGACGATATGTCCCGGTGGTAGCGAAAGGGTTAAAATGAGGAACAAATCATGGAATTTGATAAAGAATCAAGAAAGATCTGCCGTGGGTACCGAAATAACATATGAGATGTATTTACTCACGATAGATTTCATTGTGGTGGTAGAACGGCTGTCTTCAACGTTTCAGGCGGGGAATGAAGTGCCTATGAGCAGTGCTGGAGCTGCTGCAGAAAAAGACTCTTTATAAAAGCGACCGCGAGACGATCAGGAATCTGCCAGAGCGACTGGAATTCGACCCTCGGAGTGTCTGGTTGCCTTGGCTCCGGGTTTTACCATTGAAAGATCTAGTTATAACTTTTGCTTCCTTTTCACGCGCAGCTGATGAGCGAAATAGGAGGACATTCTATCACGAAATGGCGATAGAAGCAAAATGGGGATTGTTCAACAAGTATCATTGTTATTAAATAGGCCGATATAGTCCTGGAGCTAGCAACGTCAAAAAAACATCCATTTTAAGACGTCTGGCTCCTTACTATATTGCAACGAGTCCGTAGCACCTTCAACTTTCCTAAATAATCATTTCAATCTTGAGGAAGTAACTATAAATTTATTTACAAGTATGTACAGTTATTTACAATAGGAGCAGGAAACAATTGCTAAACATCCAGCAATTAGGTAGCAAGCAGTACACTGTACTCTCAACAGTAACTCAGCACCACGTATCTAACGTGAACATTAATTAAGAAATTTACAAAAGCAAAACTACCATTCGCCCGAGCGAATAAAACGAGTCTCCCAGACATCAAATCAGAAAAGAACTCACTAACTGTGTTCAAGGCAGTTGGACAGCTATTTATACTCGGAAGGAAATTTCTACAACATTCTAGCAAAATCCGATTCATTCACAAACTTAAATAATCCATTCAAGAAATTTCTAGCGCTAAAAAGAAAAACCCACTATATCACAACTCAGCGCGAAAATATCTTCATGCTTATAAAAGTTAGGGTAAGTGCAAATACTACAAATGTTACAGGGTCGGTATACAAATGGTAGAAGTGATATCTTCAGATACTTTTGCAACATGTCGCCAGATAAGACCAAAACTAGTGAAAATGATGCAAGGCAGGAAAAACAACAACTATTTACAAGATTTGTAACAATATCTTTCCCTATGTTCTTCTGAACAGCATACCGGGAGTGGTTGCGTTTTTTACTGCAAGCATTACACTTGTGCTGGAAAAAACAATACTTTCTAAGTCAATTTTTGGGCAATTTCGCGTCAATCATGGAAAAAAAAAAAAAAGTTTTGACCTCACTATTTGCGATTTTAACAAAAATGGGTGTGAAGGACGCGTACGACCAGATAATTCCGCCAAGTTATAGATTTTCACTTTTAAAATTGCACAAAATACAGAGCATCCTCTTTTCTAATTACAGTAGAATAAAAATTCAAAAACCTTTGTGGCGGCAAGAAATATAGCTTTCCATCGACAGATTACATGGCATACTTACGACAGGTTTAAGTTTCTCACTGCCCCAAAATGGTTAAAACATCACTATAGATGCGCAGTAAAAAAAGCAACCACTCTTGGCCACCAGACCCCTCGCATGCTGCTTGAAAGAGCTTAGGGAAAGATATAAATTACAGAGTCAGACGTTTTAAAAGTGTCACTCGAAAGCGTCGCTAGCTCTTAGACTAATATGCACGGTGTTGTAAGGGGTGGTTAATAAATCTCAACTCTACGTCTCGACCTAAAAAAAGCTAAACGAACTAAAAGTTTTTAAAACATCAATCCCCCCCCCCCCCGACAGAAGAACAATGTTGAAATCTTGAATTCAAGTTATGTTTTTCTCAATCACGAGTTGCGATAGTACCCTACTCACATTTGAATGTGTTTAATCACATTTAAAAAATTCCCAAAATTGGGCACCATTTTATTTTCAACTCATAATCCCATCTTTTTCTTTTTTCATTTCCAAACACAAATTTAGCCCGCGCGAAAAAAAGGAAACACATAATAAAGCCAGCGGCAATGAAAACGTAAAAATGCTGAACTAGATTAATTTTACTATTGATAGTCGTGCTCACGAGATTTTTGCATCCGATTTCTTTTTACGCATTCACTCGCGGTATTTATCTCAAAAAAAAAAAAAAAAAAAAAATCTGGTATGGACTAAGGCTCGACCGATGCGTCGGCCAGGCCGATGCATCGGCGCCGATGGCTGAAAATTTTTCCATCGGCCATCGGCATCGACCGCCGATGCTAACTTGGGAAAAACATCGGCCCATCGGCCTCGAAAACATCTAAATGCCGATGCCTGGCCGATGTTTAAACAAAAAAAGTTTCCTCAAGAGGGAAAACATTTTTAGGCAGACTCTTTTCTATTTTTTACTTCACAATTAAAAGTACGTTCACCGAGTGGCTTGAAATCGAGCGGCAACGGGACCAACACAGTTCTGGGTTTTGGAATTTTCCGAATCAGGCAGATACCGAAATTTGCACAACACAGCAAACACTTTCCGAGCGATCTCTTTGATGAGAGTTTTTAGAATTACAGTTCATCCTCTGAATGGCGGAATTAATTTTTGCGCATTTCTTTTCTTTTTTCCTTTTTTGTGTGTGTGTAGGAGAATGAAAGCTTTTTTTTTTTCTTTTTAATTTTACAAAGATGTTAGCCAGATGAATTAAGCAAACACATTTATTTTAAGAGAAGAAGGGATCTATGCTGCAAAATTTCGAGGAAGGGCCCACCTCTGGTTTCTCTATTATGTGATAAGATCATTGTTTTCATTTTTCTTTTCTGAAATCGAATGTTGTGTTACTCAATTCTAAATTGTCAAGTCTTGAATTGAATATTAAAGCTGTTACGATGTTCCCTTTAAGTCATATTCGTTTAAGCAGGAGTGCCCATCTGGGAGGGTCATGGCCTATACTTGCCCGTCTATTTTTTAACAGTTGGGGGAAGGGGGGGGGGGCATATTGCGTTTTAGTTTTTATTTTGGTCTCCGTGCTATTTAGATTTGTGCTCCGACTTTGCTCTTGGGGGCGAGGGCAACTTTGTGTTCAAAGAAAAAAAATAACTTTTCACATTGACTTATCCTGATATTTCTTGACTATGAAGCGTGAAACTGACAAACATTTATGTGTATGCCATAAACTTGCCCACCCCCCCTCCCCCAAAGGCGATGGCACACCCTCTTCAAATGCTACGGAACAACCCCCCCCCCCCAAAAAAAAAGAGACAAAAAGCCTGCCTAAAAAATTAGACCCCTAAAAACTCCAATGGTGCACTCTACGTTTTATCAAGTGTTTTCGCCAAATTAGCAATCTCATTATCATTGTATTGACAACTAATGAAGTTTTATAAGTAGAGCTTCTTGCATTTTACCATTTATGAAAATGTATTAAAGCTCTACTAATATTTTAAATCTACTTTTAATACATTATTTTACTACTAATGTATTAAATGTATTATATTTCGTATTTTAACCTTTATTAATCATCAGCGAACAGCACGGCGCCGCCAAATGTTGCCAAAATTGTTGTCACATCACAAAACGTAAGTACTGAAAGAAGTTCAAACCGCACGTGTTAGCTCTTTGCTTTCTATGGTTTTATTTTGACTTTAGTGCTTAATATTACAAAAACAGCAATATGGAAACTTGATGCATTGAATGAAGATCCAATTTACAGTTTCAATAGACCTGTCGAGGGAACTAAAAATGCAATGACTGCAAAAAAGTAATATCAAGAAGTAAGAATTCTTAGAATGCGTAAAATAAGCGTTGAAAAAATATTTAGGATACTTAAAAATCTTTCTAATTTACTTCATTTCCTGCTTTTTCCCGTGAATTTTTATTACTAAAAGTGCAAGTTTTTGCAGTTTTCTTGAATCAAAACCGAAACTAGACAACTGTACTTTACACAGAGAAAGTTCGCGGGCCTGCTGGCGCTGTGTATCATGTGATCCTCAGCTTAAAATCTTGTTATGACTTAGCTGTCGAATCATCGAACGAATCGAAAGAATTACTGCCAAGACTTAGGGTGCTTCGCTTACATAGTTAAATTTATTTATGAGTTCCCCTTTTTTCTTTTTTCCCATAAATGGGGATTAAATTACCATACTTTTACAAAATTAAATTCATTGAAAATAATAAACAAACAAATAAAATAAACTACTAGTGCATAATTGGTATTTCAAATTGGTTTTGTTTACTTTTGTGCAAAAAAATGCTCAAATTTAGAAAATACATAAATTGTGTAGTTTTTTTCCTTTTTTTTTTTTCATTTTTTCTTATACTTTTAAATTAAAGTAATACATGAAAATTTAAGTTTTTATTTATGTGAAACAAGTATGAGCAGGAAAATCTAGTGAACACTAAATCGAGTGGTAGTAAAATAGCAATTTAGGCCAAAATCTGAATGACTTCATCTTAATGATTACAATTATCCTGGATTCGTAGAAATAAAAGTAGAATGAAATGAATATATGACCCTTCAAATCTTTTATAAAACCTTTATTTTTCTCATCGTTTGATTTTTTTTTGCCATCGGCCATCGGCATCGGCCATCGGCCGATGGAAAAGGAAAATAATCGGCCATCGGCCATCGGCCAACTTAGAACAATCGGCCAACAATCGGCATCGGCCCATCGGCCAAAAAATGCCATCGGTCGAGCCTTAGTATGGACCCCACACTACTTCCTTTTACGTGTAAATTTCTTAGTAGTTGCCTTAAGTGTTAAAAAAAGTGCTTGGAGTGAGCAAGGTGAGCATTCAAATATTTACTCCCCTAATCTACCACGAAACAATGCAAAAAATATTTTACAATGGTTATTTTTCTAAATATTGCTGATTTTAAGATCATTCAGTAAATTTTTCACAAAATATCGCCAATAGCGCCAAGTTGAACCCAAATTCAAAGAATAATTTTTTTGCCAAATTTGTCGCCAATTTGGCGATGTGTCGCCAAGTTGGCGTCAAACACTTGGCGACCAAAAGCTTGGCGACATGTCGCCAAGTGGTGGCGCCAATTCATATCACTTGAGTCTGTATTGAAATTAACATTGATTTACCCCAAAAAAGGGGTAAAAGACCCCTTTGGGAACATTCGAATGCAATCACAAGGGGAGGTGCACAACTAGACCCCCTCAGAGCCTACATACCAAGCTAGAAGTTTCTACGGCATATAGTTTTTGAGTTATGCGAGCCACATACGCACATACATCCGCACATACACCCGCACATACATCCGCACATACATCCGCACATACGTACATACAGACGTCACGAGAAAACTCGTCGTAATTTACTCGGGGGTGGTCGAAATTGATTTTTCGGCTGTTTGTATGTTGTTAGGTACATATGCACGTGCTGACAGGTCGAAAAAACTACGCGACATTCATTCAGGGGTGAGCAAAGTCAAAATTTAGACTGAAATTTGAGTGAAATTTTTTTCGTGATCACAATACTTCCTTTACTACGTAAAAGGAAGTAAAAAAAATCTGGTATGGACCAGTGTTGGGCATTAATTCATACGTAAAGTCCGCATTTCGACTAAAGTAATCATGTGCACTTTTTAATTTAGATTAATTTAATGTGATTGAATTCAATTCGCAGACGATGATTAAAGTTAGTTCAAACTAACTTAGTCAGTCTGTGAAAATGATTAATTTAGTGCAGTTTAATTTAGTTCAGATTAAATTAATCAAATTGATTTAGTCGAAACTAAAGTAATCAGATTGATTTAGTCGTGACTAATATAATCAGATTGAATTTCAATGGACTAAAATTAGACTAAAATTAAAAATCAGATTTATGTAAATCTAGATTGATTTTAAACTGATACTGAGATATAGTACATGTACTTTTGCATACATATACACGCGTACACGAGAAATTACATGTATTTACGTGGAAACACGAGTGAATACGAGTATATAAGAGCTTTTTATATGCAAACACGAGTATACACGTACTACCCCGAATATACTCGTGTATAGGGTTACATTTGTATTTATGCGACTATATACACATATTTACGGGAATACACGAGTTAATACGAGTATACAAGAGCATATATATGCAAACACAAGTATATACGTACTAACCCGAGTATACTCGTGTATATGGTTATATTTGTATTTATGTCATTATATACACACATTTACGGGTATACACGAGTTAATACGCGTATATAAGAGCATATATATGCAAACACGAGTATATGCGTATTATCCCGAGTATATTCGTGTTTTGGGTTATAATCGTATTTATGCGCTCATATACACATATTTACGTGTATACACAAGTTAATACGAGTATATAAGAGCATATATATGCACACACGAGTATATACGTACTATCCCGAGTATACTCGTGAAAAGGTTTTATATTCGTATTTATGAGCTTAAATACATATATTTACGTCTACGCACATGTTAATACGAGTATATAAGAGCGTATATATGCAAACACGAGTATATGCGTACTATCCCGAGTATACTCGTGTATAGGGTTATATTCGTATTTATGCGCTCATCTACACATATTTAAGTGTATACACGAGTTAATACGAGTATATAAGAGCAAATACATGCAAACACGAGTATATACGTACTATCCCGAGTATACTCGTGTATAGGGTAATATTCGTATATTTATGTGATCATATACATATATTTACGTGTATACACAAGTTAATACGAGTATATAAGAGCATATATATGCACACACGAGTATATACGTACTATCCCGAGTATACTCGTGAAAAGGTTTTATATTCGTATTTATGAGCTTAAATACATATATTTACGTCTACGCACATGTTAATACGAGTATATAAGAGCGTATATATGCAAACACGAGTATATGCGTACTATCCCGAGTATACTCGTGTATAGGGTTATATTCGTATTTATGCGCTCATCTACACATATTTAAGTGTATACACGAGTTAATACGAGTATATAAGAGCAAATACATGCAAACACGAGTATATACGTACTATCCCGAGTATACTCGTGTATAGGGTAATATTCGTATATTTATGTGATCATATACATATATTTACGTGTATACACGAGTTAATACGAGTATATAAGAGCATATGTATGCAAACTCGAGTATATACGTTCTATCCCGTGTATACTCGGGTATAGGGTTATATTTGTATTTATGCGCTTATATACATACATTTTTATGCATATACGAGTAAATTCGGGTATTTACGAGTAAACATGAAAATATACGTGTGAACCCGAGTATACTCGTGTGTAGGGGCATGTTTGTATTTCTGCTCTTGTATACAAACAGAAATGAGCACATACGAGTAAATATACTGGTATATACTAGTAAACAGGAGCATACACTAGTATATACTAGTAGCATACACTAGTATATACTAGTAAACAGGAGTATATACGAGTTAACACGAGTATACTCGGGATAGTACGTATATACTCGTGTTTGCATAAATATGCTCTCATATACTCGTATTAACTCGTGTGTACCCGTAAATGTATGTATATAAGCGCATAAATACAAATATAATCCCTATATACAAGAGTAAACTCGGGATAGTACGTATATACTCGTGTTTGCACAAATATGCTCTTATATACTCGTATTAACTCGTGTATACCCGTAAATGGATGTATATAAGCGCATAAATACAAATATAATCCCTATACACGAGTATACTCGGGATAGTACGTATATACTCGTGTTTGCATAAATATGCTCTCATATACTCGTAGTAACTCGCGTGTACCCGTAAATGTTCGTATATAAGCTCATAAATACAAATATAACCCTATACACGAGTATACTCGGGATAGTACGTATATACTCGTGTTTGCATATTTTTGCTCTCATATACTCGTATTAACTCGTGTGTACCTGTAAATGATGTATACAAGCGAATAAATACAAATATAACCCTATACACGAGTATACTCGGGATAGTACGTATATACTCGTGTTTGCATATATATGCTCTCATATACTCGTATTAACTCGTGTGTACCTGTAAATGATGTATATAAGCGAATAAATACAAATATAACCCTATACACGAGTATACTCGGGATAGTACGTATATACTCGTGTTTGCATAAATATGCTCTCATATGCTCGTATTAACTCGTGTGTACCCGTAAATGTGTGTATATAAGCGCATAAATACAAATATAACCCTATACACGAGTATACTCGGGATAGTACGTATATACTCGTGTTTGCATAAATATGCTCTCATATACTCGTAGTAACTCGTGTATACCCGTAAATGTTCGTATATAAGCGCATAAATACAAATATAATCCTATACACGAGTATACTCGGAATAGTACGTATATACTCGTGTTTGCATATATATGCTCTTATATACTCGTATTAACTCGTGTGTACCCGTAAATGCATGTATATAAGCTCAGAAATACAAATATGTCCCTACACACGAGTATACTCGGGTTCGCACGTATATACCCGAATTAACTCGTAAAAACCCGAATTCACACGTATCTGTGTGTAAATGTGTATGTACAAGCGCAGAAATACAAATTATCCCTAACACACGAGTACACTCGTGTTAACTCGTATATACTCGAGTTTACACGCATATACTCGTGCATAACCATACTTACTCTTATATGACGTAAATGTTTGTATATAAGCGCAGAAATACAACTATTATCCACCACACGAGTATACTCGTGTTAACTCGTTTCTACCCCTGTTTACAAGAACATACTTTAAATACCCATATCGAATTTAATCGTAAATAAATTACTCAGACTGAAATCAATTTTATTAGTTTTAATCAAATTGAATTTAGTGCAATTACTTTTAGTCTGACTAAAATTAATCTGACTAATTTAGTCTTGATTAAATCAATCTGAACTAAATTAGTTTTTTTTTCGACCAACTAAGCGAAGGTAGTTTGAACTAACGTTAATGCGGTCGGCAAAATTAAATCGTTGTCAAATGTTTTAAGTAATCTGAACTAAATGCGAGTCAGAATTACTTTAAGTCAACTAATCAAAATCGATTAAAAATATTAGTTGGATTTTTTATGTTCCTTGCCCAACACGGTATGTGACCCCACATCTACTTCCTTTTATACGTGTAAAATTGTCCTTAGCAGTTGCCTTAAGTTGTTAAATAAAAGTGCTTGGAGTGAGCAAGGTAACAATTCAAATATTTACTCCCCTAATCTACCACGAAACAATGCAAAAAATATTTTACAATGGTTATTTTTCTAAATATTGCTGATTTTAATATCATTTAGTGAATTTTTCGCAAAATATCGCCAATAGCGCCAAGTTGAACCCAAATTCAAAAAATAATTTTTTCGCCAAATTTGTCGCCAACTTGGCGATATGTCGCCAAGTTGGCGTCAAACACTTGGCGACCAAAAGCTTGGCGACATGTCGCCAAGTGGTGGCGCCAATTCATATCACTTGAGTCTGTATTGAAATTAACATTGATTTACCCCAAAAAAGGGGTAAAAGACCCCTTTGGGAACATTCGAATGCAATCACAAGGGAGGTGCACAACTAGACCCCCCTCAGAGCCTACATACCAAGCTAGAAGTTTCTACGGCATATAGTTTTTGAGTTATGCGAGCCACATACGCACATACATCCGCACATACATCCGCACATACGTACATACAGACGTCACGAGAAAACTCGTCGTAATTTACTCGGGGGTGGTCGAAATTGATTTTTCGGCTGTTTGTATGTTGTTAGGTACATATGCACGTGCTGACAGGTCGAAAAAACTACGCGACATTCATTCAGGGGTGAGCAAAGTCAAAATTTAGACCGAAATTTGAGTGAAATTTTTTTCGTGATCACAATACTTCCTTTACTACGTAAAAGGAAGTAAAAAGAAAAGAAAAAAGGAGCGAACTCCAACAACGGTCAAGTGACAACAAATTGCCATCCGTGATCTCTCTCTCTCTCTCTCTCTCAAAAAAAATTAATAAATAAATAAATAAGTCAAAAAATAACAAATGAATAAATAAATAGATAAATAAGTAAAAAAAACAAATGAATAAATAAATAAATAAAAATACAAGAAAAAACATTTCTTGGACGTTTATATCCAAGTAGCACACTTCATTTTTAAAGGTTGTAAAATGGTTATTAACGTTGTAACAACCGCTTAAAAACGTTTATAAAACGTTTAAAGGTTATTTGTGCTACCTAAGTAACTATTTACTAGTAAATTTTCTGCTAAATTACAAGAAAGGATATTATGTCTGTTATGTGGCCGTAAAAATAAGTTATTAAATCACGGGACGCGGGACCGTCCCGCCCCGCCAAGAAAACCAAATACAAGACGCCAAGAAATTTCCGTCGCCAATAAAAATGTAAAAGAGCGACTAAGGACTGATTACGCGAGTAACCAAACCGGGGTTTTCACCCCTCTGTATCTCAGCCCCATAAAGATCCCTAGAGTTGATTTTCGGTTACTCAATCTCCAGCGGCCCCTGACGACACATACTAAAGCAAAACATCCAGGTCCCTCAGAGGGAGGGGTGATAAATGTTAAAAAATCGCTATTTGTTGCACTTTTTAAAAATTGTTTGACAGGGGTCCAGCCTAAACGGTAACTCGGATTGAGCTCTAACTTTTGCACCCACATTTATTTTGTTCCAAAGTTCGGCATAGGGGGTTTTTCGACCCCCCACCCCCTCCCCCCTCGTTTTTATTTTCCGTATCTTTTCTCCCCGGGGGTCTTAAGTGTTGATTTTTGGTATGAATATTCTCGATGAGACATTGAGGACGTATACCTAAATTTACCTCCCGCGGTCATCGCAGGCCGGAGTTATCTACTTATATTAAAAACTGAGTATCGTTCTTTCTAACTATCTTTCTATGTCACGCTTATTTCTCCTGAACGCCAATGAACTGAAAGTCGAACCAGGTACCGATAGATAGGTAATTTTTCAGGCTTCATTAGTTTCAATTTATATTATTATACGATTTTAATTAGCGAAGATATCAATTAATAAGTAGTCAGTTTAAAGCGATTAAGCCTAATAAATGCTTAAATATGAAATCCATTCTTGCAAACCGTCGTTGCTATGAAACAGTGATAACAATGATAATGAGAATTTTGAATGAAGGCTTAACTAAATCAAACACGAAACTCATAAGCGGGCCACTTACGTAGAATTTTTATCGCTAGCTACTTGTAATATTTTGAAACATTCATTTGTTGAAAAGCCATCTACTTATATTAAAAACTGAGTGTCTATGTCTGCTTTTTTTCTTTGAGCGAGCTGAACTTACTGAAACTCTCCTCACCATCTTGAAGACGCGTAGCATCTCAATAATTCGAATAATTTTTTATATAGGAAAAAAGTAAAGGCGTGAAGCGCCTATTAGCGAGCCGCCTTGGCGGGGAGTACTTTCTTGAAATTTTTCTCACTACTTTCAAGGCACGAAGTGCCCGTGCAACGCTGGGCCACGTGCGTGGTATGTCTTGAACTCGAATGAACATTAAATTATATCAAATAATTTAATTTCAGAATGAGGTAAAAGTTAGAGAGGGGAGACGTTATGCATCAACATGCCGCAGGAAGCTAATCTAGCTGCCCTGGCAGCTAGTTAATGCTTAAAATTTGTCCGATTTCTATCAACTAGTTCAAGCGATTGTCGTTACTCATAGTATTTGTTGTCATTGTTGGGCGACGAGGAAAGAAAACTCAATTATTTACAATTTCATCTATTGCCAGTTTCTATTTGTTAACAAATAAAATATTCGTAATTGATTTTATAGCATAAAGCTTTTAAAAGTTGTCTTCAATTTAGTTTATTTTAATATGAGTTCGGCAGTTTTTTAATCGGAGGTCGGGTTGTTTTTTTTTTTTTTTAATTTTTGATTTAATCGTAGTTCTTGTTAGCAACTAGCTTTGTTTTGCGTCTGTTCGGGTGGTACATTGTGATTGATTTCAAACTTATCCTTAGAGCCTTGAATTTATGCGCTAAGTGCATGCCTCCCAGAAAGCCATACGTCCGCTGCCAAGAAAAATGTTGAAGTGGGAAAAAAACTACATTTTCTTTTACGAAGGTATTAAATAAAATTCAGTGTTATCCTATACGAAGGTATTCAAGAAAATGTATAAAAGAATTATAATCGATACGATAATATTTCAGTGTTATAAAAACTTTGTAAAGAGGCAAAACTACTTAGTATGGAAACAGCAAAAGATCAGCGATATTGGACGCTATTGCTCTTAAGAGGCTTTTGTAAATCAAACAGTCAGTGTTATGTGTCAACAGTGTATGAGATGTTATAATGTTTTCCATGTTCGGCAACACTCTGTTCTTGTATTTCAAAATGTTGTTTGACGTACGTTCATTTAATGTTTTGACTTATTAAAATCAAAACGTTTTCTTACATAGCGATTATCTGCATCCTTAATTTTTACAGTAAGTTCCTCATTTCTGAGCAAAACAACCAACTACCAACGTATGAAAGATGGACTTTAATTAGGGCGAGAGTTTGGGTGAATCCTCTTTGCGCATTGTATATACTTTGAAGTAGGAAAGAATAAAGATTCTTCTTTTTTTACAGATCGTAGTGACAATGAATATGAAAATTTTAATGACGATATGGACCTTGGACACTCAAGGGCACTTCCAGTATTTGGCTCTTTTCTTGAATCATTTTTAATATAGGGTTGGTTCGGTTAAGTGGGCCACCCCCCTTAAAACTGAAAGGCGCATATGGCTTTTATCCTTTTTTGTACTGGTCATGTCAAATTACACCACAGTGATTGCTTTTTTTTTAGATCATATAATTTATGCCAAATAAATTTCTCAAATTTTTTTTTTTTGCGCGAGTTCAAGCAAAATTTTTCAAAGAAGTGTTTTAATGTTAATTTTTATTATTTTTTTCTATGTTCATCAAGTTTTCTTGTAAGGTTTAACCAAAAATACACATTGCAATAAGAATTCTTATGCAAAGTATTATTAATAAGTGTTTAAGGGGAGGGGTTCCACTTACCCCATAGTTTTTCTCTATTAGGGTAAGTGGGCCCCCTCACTATGGTGTAAGTGGGCCTCTCATAACAATGATGATTTCAAAATGAAAAGTAGTTTTGATGAAGCAATTTCTACGACGAAATGAAAGATTATTATGGAGACCTAGAAGAAATTGATGGTTCAGCTACAAAAACTGCAAAAGCTGGTAATTATGCATTTGTGAAACTTGCATTAAAGAAAACCATAAAGTATTTTGAAGGTCTAATTTTAAAATATGGTACAAATGGAAAAAAATACTGCAAAATTTGATAGAAAAATAGAAATAACTACACTTTTTATTGGTTTGATGCAGGTGATGTTAGAATTATAACTGAGGATGAAATGATAATGTTTTTCCTTCAGAAAACTTCAAAAAGACACTGCTATTAAGTGTTTTATTTTTTTTTCAACCTATAATTTTTTTCTATTTTACCAAAATTGATCTTAATCGACTCCATTATGTTTATTCAACATTAATTTATTATATGTAAAAGCACAAAATGCGCCTAACGGCTTTTAATGAATTACACAGACATAATTGTTTTGTATTCCGCTTTATAATTTTCTGTCATACACATTTAAATGTGAGTAGATATCTCATTAATGGATACATTTACAGAAAAATATTCCCTACTAAAATTTTCCATACTTTGTTAGGTAGGACCCACAAACACCTTTCCAAAATATGCTCGCTTTAAATATAAATAAATGGGGGGTGGCCCACTTACTCCTTCTTACGGGGTAAGGCCCCCCCCCCGCCATTTCGTAAAGAATAGGACAGGTAAAAATATTTAAAGCATTTTTTTAGGAAACAATGCTGAACTTGTGTTTATCAATAATGTCCAAGACAAAATAAGTCAAAAAATTTAAGCTGTTTTGCTTTTAAACGTTTGTATAAGGCTTCAAAAACGAACTGTTCTAAAAAGGGGGCCACTTACCCTAACCAACCCTATCTATCTAAAAATGTTCTTCAAACTGAAAATTATTTTTTTTACCTATCACAAAAGTCCATATTTTGTGGATAAATTAGATTTTCAAAAATAAAACCAATGCGCTATTTTATATAAATTAATGTTGAAAACTACGGCGTCTTCCACCAGGGGTGCCCATCCCCCCCAAGCTCAATGGCGCAAATCCCCCCCCCCCAAATTTTTCACAATCCTCCTGTGCTTTTTATTTTATTTATTTACCCTTTTTTATTATTTTCTATTTTTTTAAATATTATTTATGTTTTTTTAAATATTATTTATTTATTTTTTTAATATTATTTATTTATTTTTTTTAATATTATTTATTTTTTTAATGTTATTTATTTATTTATTTATTGAAATTATAACTATTATATTTTTTATATATTATTACTTTTTTAAAGGCTCGAATTATGCGCAGAATAGAATCGCTTTTTTTCCCTTCCAGACATTCCTCCAATCACATACACACACAACAAATAACTAAATAAATTAAAAAAAAAATAAAAAAATAATTTAAATTGAAAAAATGAATTAATGAATAATTTTTATTTGAAAAAAATCAGTTAGTAATTTAAATTAAAAAATAAATTAATAAATAATTTAAATAAACAAATAAATTAGTTTTAAAAAATCCCCCCCCAAAAATTTTGATGGCGCAACTTGCGCCATAATCCCCCCCCTGTGGGCACCCCTGTCTTCCACCAATGTATTTTACATGATGTACTATTAAGTGTAAAGTTCTTATGATATCTGATCAATTGCTGAATGTTTAGCAATTGCAGGCCCGTCATTTAGGGAGGGCAGGGGGGTCATTTGCTCCCCACCCCCCGCTTTGGGAAATCAATGTATTTACATAAAAGTGGGCGTGGTTTTTGTTGTTTTCTGGTGAAATTGTATTGTGGGTTTACCCTTTGCCCCCCCCCCCCCCTGGAAAAACTTGAAACGACGTCCCTGAGCAATTGCCACTTGCTCTATTGTAAATATTTGTAAATAAACTTATTGTGTGTATATTATCAATATTAGAATCGGGGAGGGTCAATTTCAAAAAAGTTCGAAGGTTCAACGGACTTTTACCAGCAGTAAAATCTTAATATATAAAAACTAGCTGTGGGGCCCGGCGTTGCACGGGCTTTAAAGTAGTGATGAAAATTTAAATAAACTACTCGCCGTCAAGGCGGTATATAATGATATATAACCGCCAAGGCAACTCAGCCTTTAAAGTAGTAAGGAAACTTAAAACAAATTACTCGCCACCAAGGCGGCTCGCATTTAAAGGAGGGAGGAAAGTTTTAGCGAAACTGGTTTCAAAAAACTACTCCCCGCTAAAGCGGCTCGCTAAAAAACTTTCCCGCATAAAAAAGTCAATCGCATTATTTGCACATGCTTCCTCAGGAACAAAAACAATGTCAAGTAGCACATATTTAACACTCTCCCTAATAAACAAATACAATTCCCTACCAAAAACAAATATTTCCAAACCGCTCTCTTCCTGTAACATTAATTGCAAAATTCCAAACAAAAAAGTTGTTTTAATATTTAGATCGCAGCCAAAAAAAAAAAATCCCTGCTAAAAACATGAATTACAATTTAATTTGAAACACATTTTCAAAATGGTACCAGAAAAAAAATATAAGCCATTAAGTATGCAGGAATTCAAGTGAAACACGGACGATCGCACTATTTGCCTTGTTGAAACGCCGTAAAATGAAATGCTTTTATAAGAAACGAAATGAAGAAAAGGACACCAACAATGAATTTAAAAGATGTCGCCATAGCAACGCAATAAAACTTTAATAGTTTGATCAGGAAAGAGGTTTTCGAACTCAAAGTTCAAACGCTTGTAACTTTTTTTCTAGTGGAGATAAAAGCTTGGTTCTCCGACTGTAAGTCGAATCAATTCTGGGGTTAAAAATATCGCTCTATCCAATGGCGTAAAAATCAAAACTGTGGAATAATTAGTTTATTTTTTATTGATGGTTTTAATGAACCAAGTATTGCAAGAAATCGGGTGAAGCCTTGCATAAGGCAAGTTTAAAAATTGAATAACTCGTGCTGTGTTTAAGTTAGAGAATCGGAACAATCTGCATAGGACGGACAAATTTTTTCTGCTTCCAACGATATATAACATTAATATGTGCAAGTAATTTTTAATCCCAGTATTCGGCGATTTATGAGAAAATTGCCTTGAATTCGAATAAAAAACGAATCGCTTATCGAATCTTTTCAAACTATAGCCTAAAGTCTTTCTGGATAAATGGACTATTCAACACAAAAAGAATTTTTCAAATCGAACCAGTAGTTCCTGAGATTAGGGCGTTCAAACAAACAAACTCTACAGCTTTATATATTACTAGCTTAATACCCGGCGTTGCCCGGGTGCTTATTAATACAACATAGCATTCAGGGAAAATAAGTTTGAAAGAGTTCTATTCATATGGGTATAAAATAATTTGCATCAATCAGTCTCTTAGGTACAAACTTTGAAAAAAACTAAAATATTACAGAAAGTTAAACGTTTACAGAAAAATAGTCTTATCAAAAGGTGAAAATTAAAGAGAAATGTTGTCTGTGCTTTGCCGCGTCCACTGGCATGAAATATATGCACATGGAAGTGAAAAAATTGCATCAAATTCACCCGCCAAATTCAAAATATTAACTTTTCTCTATTAACTGTTCCCACCTACAAAGTAAAAATTATTATAACTCAATCTAATAAATCTGTCTGAAATAAATCTGTTTCTCGTTCTGAAGGCTTATCTCCATTACAGACGCAACTGTTGTCGCATTGCAAATTTGAAATTCAAATCCGTGGTTCTTTTTATAAAGTCCACATGAATTATGATTGTTTTTTACTTATTTCAATGCTAAAAGGAAATAGGTGAGCCTTAAATTGAAAATTCATTACTTTAATCGTAATCATTGTTGGAAAATACTAATATTTAAAAATCTTAAATTTCATCAATTTGAATACTAAAAGGCCTATCTCGATTACAATATAAATAGGCTAGATTCCTATAAAAGGGTCATTTTTTGACAAAAAATTTAAATTTGAGCTTTTTAGATTTTTTAAAATTTCAAGACCCCGCCTATGAGAATTCTAGGGTATCAAGGAACCTCTGTGTCAAGTTTGATGAAAATCTGACGCAAACTGTGGATTTGTATAGAGAACAAGTATATATATATACATACACTCTAATTCAACTATAATTCCTTCAAAGTATGATATAAAAATCTGGTATGGACCCCACGCTACTTAATTTTTATGTGTAAATTTCTTAGTAGATGCCTTAAGTGCTAAAATAGTGCTTGGAGTGAGCAAGATAACAGTTCAAACATTTATATCTCTAGTTTGCCGCGAAACAATGCAAAAAAAAAAATGTTTCACAATGATTAATCTCCTAAATATCGCCGATTTTAACATCATTCAGTGGATTTTTCGCAAAATATCGCCAATAGCGCCAAATTGAGTCCAAATATAAAAAGAAAGCAATTTTTTTCGCCAACTTGGTGATATGTCGCCAAATTGGCGGCAAATGCTTGACGACCAAAAGCTTGGCGATATATTGCCAAGTGGTCGGGCCAATTCATATCACTTTTGTCTGCATTGAAATGAACACTGATTTACTCCATAAAAGGGGTAAAACACCCCCTTGGAACATTCGAATGCAACCCCAAGGGAAGATGTACAAAAATAAGCCAAAAGAGAAAATAAGAACAATTTTGTTGCTCACAGAAACCAACAGAAATCTTACCAAAGTTTAAAAGAAGAAGAAAGTTTTATTTCCTAGCTTTAAAAACAAAACGAACGATGCAATAACGCAATTCATACGATATTTGGTTAATCTGTGCTTTAGGTACCCTTTTCTCGCTAAATGGGCGATAGGCGCGCCAAGCGTGGTAACCCTGGCTATTTTGCGTAGTTTCTCTCGAAGCTTTCACTTCCGCGAGACACGCAAAAACGCGCCAAGTAATGTCCCAAAGCATTTTCACCCGGAAAAGACAGGGTTGCCAGAGAATTGAAACAAATAAATACTACGCCTCCTCTAAAAAAAATATTACAAAGTAATACTGTTTCCAAACGTCGCCAAAATCAATGTTGCCAAAATGCGAAATCTATGAAAATGAAAAAAAAAAAAAAAAATCCGCCAAATCTTTTAATTAAGTCATTAGTATATTGGAAACAGGGTTGCCGGAAAAATACTACGCTCCTTATTTGGGCCGAAAAAATATTACCGTAGTATCAAAAATACTACGTCTGGCGACGCTGGAAGAAGAACGAAACAAAAATAGGTATGAACACGTAACCATGGTAACAACATGAAAAGTTGATTTCCGTTGATAAAATAATTCTTTTCATCTTTCTTTTCAAACAAATTTTATTATCGAGCTGAACCATTTTAGAATCGTTTGGCTTGCTTTACTGAAGGTAAGCCTTGAATTTCGGGATTCTAAAAACAATTATTACAGCTCTCCTGATGATCGTAGGAACTTCGAAAAAACTTCATTTTGTGCAGAAAATTTCAAGCTTTCGAATGACATAAGACTTGAAAATGTGTATGAAATATTTCTTCCCTATTTTATCGAATTTCCGCTAAGAATTCGAATAGAAAAAGAACGAAATGGAATGTTCGAAAAATCGCTTCGAGGTGCAAAACTACATGCTACAAACTAATTTTGTGCCAAGTGGCGTGAAAATCGACCGAACGGTTTTGGCGCTACGCGCGTAACAGACAGACAGAAGAAGAGAAGAAGAAGGACAGACAGAACCACCTTCAGCTTTATTATTAGTAGAGATAGAGATAAAGATTACGTGTCCCTGTGTTTGTGGCTAATGGACTTCTCAGCTACTAAACCGATTTTAACCAAATTTTGCACGCAGTTTCAGTTTGGTCCAACTTAAATGATAGGATAGTTTTTATCTCAATTTAGGACCGCAATATATTTTTTATTGCAAATTATCTATTTAGCTACCAGCTTTTCTGTATTCTTGGCTTCTATAAGATAAAATCTGGAGCTGGGTTGTCAGTTGCTTCGGAAGCAAAAAGCAATAGTGGTAACGATCAAGGATGTCGAATCGGCTTCTGGCATATTCGTCCCGATTCTCTTAATTTAAATTGTGCGTGTAAGTATTATTAAATCTATATTCGGAAAAGTATTATTTGCTTACTTCTCCTTTACTTAATTCAATTTATTAAAGCAGTTTAGATACTTAACATATGCTATTTTGTATGTTTTAAAAATATTTTTCACTCATGTTTAGGTACAAATATTTTTTTAGGAAAATTATTTTAGTAAAAAATATCATACCTTTTTCGAGCTTTGAGTTATAAAATATTCATATTGTTTAGTGATTTTTATGTCAGGTGTATTTAGACAAAGAAAGGCTCACTGCACTATGTGATCTTTTACCTATGTAATATTTAAAATTTTAGTGATTTAGTTCAGAATTGTATTTGCTAAGCGTATCCATCTGCAGCAATAAATTTTTGCAAATTATCGTTCAACAATACATTTGGTATTTACTATTCAAAAAACAAATTCTTAGGAGGGAAAATGTACTGTTTTATGGTGCGAAGATTAAAATTATTTCTATACACACTATTTTTACAGTCACATTGCTTTGTAACATAAATATACACCTCATGGTTTGCGATTTAAAATTCGACTGTTTCGTAAATATCGTACCTTTTCGGGTTTTTAAGTTATACAATATTCATTTGTTTGTGATTTTTTTTTCAATTGTATTGTAATAAAAAAATGTTTTACTATAATTTTAACTTTTACCTGTATAATATTAAAATTTAGATTGTTTAACCCATACCTTAGCCACAGCAACGCGTGGCAGGGTCAGCTTTATATATAAAGCCACTGGACTATATAAACACTTTCCATGCATAAATCTTTTTAAGACTTTCGCTTTTTACACTTGTTTTTTTTTTTTCTTTTCTTGAAACAGAGTTAAAATCATCAGATTTTCTTGAAAAAGTCTCGCTTTACTGAAAATACAAAATCAGAACTTATGCCCTCTAACGGCGAAATATTGAGTTATCGAAAAACAGGTCTTACAGAGATACACACTATTTTTACAGTCACATAACATCCCCTTTAGACCTGGTGTCCGGTACACCGGACACAAGCTTTGAACAGCTGCTAATCATATAATAATTAATTAAATTACTTGATTTTTTTTTGTAGTTTTCTCTTGACATTCTGCATATCAAAGCAGTGAGTAACCGCCTTTAAGCTAGGGCTGAGGTAGAAACGTGCAATCCACAGCTAACTTGTTTATTCCATCCAGTGGTCGGAAGTAGCGCGCTACAAGTAGCGAAGCTACTGTAGTAGCTACATTTTTTAGTACTTTGTAGTGTAGCGTACTACTTTAAAAAAAAAGTAGAGTAGTGAGTAGCGTGATACAGAAAAAAAAAAAAAGTAGTTTGTAGCGATTTCTGGAAACTACTTTTAAATTTAAAAAAAAAATGAATAAATAAATGATTTTTTTTTCAAGAGAACGAAGGAAAAAAACAAGGTTTAATTGACTAGAATGGTGCAAATCTTGCACGGGGGTACAGCAGAGGACGCAATGAGAAATAAAAATTATAAAAATATAAGCTGATCCTTAGATACATCATTTTGACGAAATACATTCTATCTGTTTGATGGATCAGTGGTTTATTTGGCATTATAATTTTTATATTCCTTCAAATAACTTTCATGTTCCTAAATATTCCCTGGCAAGAAAAAAAGAATGAAGGTTGAATTCTTTCAATCTTTCAACTTTAGAATCCTTTCTTGTGGCGAATATTCGTAAAAATTGTAAAAAAAATCTAGAAAAGGACCCTTAAGTTTTAGCAAAAAAAAAAAAGGGGGGGGGGGGGAGGAGTTACAAATCAAAGACAATTCCTAGTTCTATTCCATATTTAAATGAGTTAATTTATTAATGTAAACAACTTTTCGAATTTTCTCGGTAAATCCTCAAACAGTGTATACTTTTTATTTATTTATTTTCAAAAAGGAGCGAAGTAGCGACTACAATTCAACAGTAGTTTGTAGTCGCTACATTAAAAAAAGTAGTTGTAGTTGTAGTTAACTACATTTATAACAAAGTAGTTGTAGTTGTAGTTAACTACATTTATAACAAAGTAGTTGTAGTTGTAGTTAACTACATTTATAACAAAGTAGTTGTAGTTAACCCTCGTGGGTTCCTTGGGGTCATATGTGACCCCAATGCAATTTCTGTTTAATATATTTTGTTAATCAACCATTTGTTTTTAATGGCATTTTGTGGCTTTTATTCTTCTAGTTTTCTATTCAAAATAATGCTATTATTGTGTTTTATTTTTCCCGAATTGCATTTTTTGCACACAACACCCTTGGGGTCACTTCCCCAGAAGGCCAAAAAAAGAGGACGTTGCAACTTTTGTCCAAGAGAACTGGACAGAAAATGCATTGAAAAATGTCATAAGTGCTTGAAATTCACTTGCAAAAATCATGTTTTTTCAGGTCTGTAACAGATGTAAATAAATCTACAGTTATTGTAAGTTTTGCTCTAAAATTATAATTTTAATTCATAAACTAAATTTTACTTTAATTGTATCTTTTTATTTTTTGTTTTTTTAGCATTAAAAAGTGTGTGAACTTAAATAATGCATGTAACATTCAATAATTATAATGAATTAATTAAAGGAAGCATTGGGGTCGTTTATGACCCCAAGGGTCTTGAGTGTAACTGAAGTGGGAGGGACCCACGAGGGTTAACTACATTTATAATAAAGTAGTTGTAGTTGTAGTTAACTACATTTATAACAAAGTAGTTGTAGTTGTAGTTAACTACATTTATAACAAAGTAGTTGTAGTTAACTACATTTATAACAAAGTAGTTGTAGTTAACTACATTTATAACAAAGTAGTTGTAGTTAACTACATTTATAACAAAGTAGTTGTAGTTGTAGTTAACTACATTTATAACAAAGTAGTTGTAGTTGTAGTTCGCTACAAAAGAAATGCAGGTTACTTTCTGCTTTATACCCGAACTTGGCCTCAATTTTCGCGCTGAACTGTACCAAGTGCGGTCGCTCGACGGTGTTCTCATTTCACATTAGCTACCAGTTTTTGTTGGCTCTCTTTTTTCTCTATAAGAGGATTTTAGCCTCCAGGTCGTTTCATTCCTATTCCATGCTGATGAGTGCATAATAGGCACCAAACTGCACTCCATGGATAGAATAAACAAGCTGGGCGTGTATTGAATGACTCGGCATATTATTAGCTGTGCAAAAATTTCTCGTTTTGGGGTTAGCAGCATTCCAAAATATGGATTGGCAATTGGATTTGTCTCGTTTTTGCAACTAAAGATTGTTTTGCGAAAGATGTTTTACAATTTTCTTTGCTGAAATACTAATTTTAAAATTTGGACACGTTAAAACTCTTTTAATTTTTTATTTATAAGCTTGAAATTTTGTTTGTAAGATGCTCTTAGCCATAGTACCAAATAAAACCATTTTTAGGTAACTACTGTGAACTTTCACTTACACGCCGCCTCATTTATGCGCCTTTTTCACTTGTACGACAATTTTCAATAGTCTCAGCTTATTCCATTGTAAAATAATGATAATATCATTCGTTCATGCGTCGCTCTAAAGATACTTATTTCACTTATGCGCCGAATTTTTCGTAAAATGAAAAAAACACTACGTATTCATTAAAAAAAAAATAATAATAAGCATGTTTCTTCACCTTTCCTCTTTCTCCTTTATTGCCCACGGAAGGAATTTTTGGAGAGGGACATTAAATGAAATTATCGCATCAAAAATCACAGAACAAGTGGAGAAAAATGCATGGATTGTTGAAATATGTTTCTAATAGAAAAAAAAGTACACTAAAAAACAGGGTTGTACAGTGAATTCTCACTTTGACACCGCCTCATGACCGCCTTTTATGCGCCTTTTTCACTTAAACGACGATTTTCAATGCCCCCAGCACATTCCATCGTAAAATAATGATAGTATCATTCGTTTATGCGTCGCTCTAAAGATACATATTTCACTTGTGCGCCAAATTTTCCGTAAAATGTAAAGAAAAAATTATTTTCTTTAAAAAATAAGCATTTTTGTTCACTTTCCCCTTTAATCCTTCGCCAATTGCTCACGGAAGGCATTTTTTCCGCATGAACTAGCGTTTGGAGAGGGACAATAACCTATTATGGATCGTTTTAAAGAGAACAGTTTGTAATTAGGTATGCTACAACTTTTGTTTTCTCTTAATCATTGTAGTTACGTTACAGTCATTGCCAAACCGTAGTGATGTGTCCCTTTTCTATAGAAACATTGTTATTCATGCTCTCATTAGAACTTATGTTGCGTTTTAGACCGTTAAATAGGCTTGCTCACTTATGCGTCTCTTTCACTAATCGTCGCTTTGGAAGAATAACGCTGCAACTCAAAAAAATCGAAAAATGACATTTTTATATCATTTTGTTCAGAAAAAATCGCTCTTTATGATGAACAAGGTTACAACTCAAAAGTGTCAAAAATATCCGCTAGGGAGCCATTTTTGGAGAACACTGATGTAACTCAAACTACCTTCACTCTTTTTAAAATGACGTCATTCGTTAAAATGCCATTGAAGTCAGTCATGCTACATTAGAAAAGAGATTAAAATGCGGTTTTTTTAATCCTAGTTTCATTAAAATAGTCACAACAGTTTTGAACACAAGAGCGATAGAAGTTTCTGAAAAGTTAAAAATTGCTCTCCTAAAAATGGGGCTTTTTTGAGTGACAGCGTTACTCTTCCAAAGCGACGTCATGCGCCTTTTTCTGCTGGTCCCTTATGCCGACGCATGAGTAAGGCTCCTCAGCTGAAAACGCGACCGAAACCGAAAATCCGGGTACTTTCCATAGGAAAACGATTTACCTCCATTTTACGTTTCTGCTTTACGTCCTCTGATTTGAACAAATACCGCTGGTATTCTCGCATACGGAAGTAACAGGAGAAAACAATGGTTGGAGAACTCAGCAGTTATGTAATAGCTGTCAAAAAGGGAGATTTGACCGATGTTGCACATTTTGAGAGAACTTGCTCTTTTGCTTTTTCTGGGGAGGGAGAGGGGAAGGGGCGTTTCAGAGCTGATGGTAATGTCGGGTGTTCGTTTCTAAACCTATAAAAGAACTCGACCGCATGTAAACAAAAGTCACGTTCCCAGAATGATTCGGGTAGTAAGTATTAGTGATTATTCAATCTCGCTTCTTATTATCTAACTAGCTGCTTGGCCCGGCGTTGCACGGGCTTCCCCCGAAAAAAAAAAATTAACAAAAAATTCAATATTTTATAAGACTGGGTGTCTTTACTCTCAGTTTTTAATATAAGTAGATAACTTTTCAGACTAATTTATATTTCAAAAATTTACAAGTTGCTCCCGATGAGTTTCATGCTTGATTCAGTTAGCATTTTACTCAAAATTCTCATTGTCAATATTATTACTGTTTCATATAAACCACGTTTTATAACAATGGATTTCATATTTAATAACTTAGGACAAATTGCTGTAAATTTGAAGATTTTTCTCAATTTCTTCAGAATCCTTTTATCGAACCTTATGTCAATTAAAACTAATGAAGCATGAAAAATTACGAATCAATCAACACCTCGTTCTACTTTCAGTTCATTGACCTTTCAGGAGAAATAAGCAGAACATAGATAGATAGAAAGATACTCAGTTTTAATATAAGTAGATTTTTAACAATTCAGCTTCAATGCATTAAGAATAAACATTGTAATTAAAAAAAAAAGAAATAATTTACTTATAGAGCGAATTTTTCACAGAGTAAAACCTTCCCAGTGGCATAATCGATGGTGTAGACTGCTTCTGTGCCATAGGCACGGGTGTGAATCCCAGAAATGCATGCATAGTATCAGTGGCGTATCCAGGAGGGGTGCCGAGGGACCAATGCACCCCCCAAGATTATGTAAGACTATAAAAAATGGTGGGCACCGAATTTTGAAAAAAAAACATGTAACCTTCATGTAAAATATGCTTTCAGGTTTTTTTCAATGAAAAAATACTTTTTGGGACACTGAAATATTGTCATGTTATTTTTCTGTTTTTCGACAATAAGAAGCAAAAACTAATTGTTATTCTGTAATTGTGGGAAATGTAAGAGGAAAAATGAGCGATGTACCTGCGCCCTATTGTTCTTGCATGATGTTCATTTTTGTAAAAAAATAAAAAAAAATCTTTGAGCAACGTTCAATAGAAAAAATGAAATCGAAATACTGTGTTTTTAAAGTTTCACCACATTTCTTGATTTTTTTCCTTTCTCATCACAGTGTCGATGTTCGATGTGCACCCCCCAAAATCAATTCCTGGATACGCCACTGCATAGTATTGATTAGTACAGCACTCCTTCCACTCCCTCCTTAGTGGTGCTGATGCCTTTTGAGCCTTACGGTCTTTAGGAATAAGCGAAAACTCTTCAGCTCGTCCTTGTCAACCGAACACTAGATAATTCATTGTATATCCAGTAACTCATTGCATATTAGGATTAACTCATTGCATAGGCTTTTGCCTTCAAATTTCGAGTTGAGCCGCACCATGGTTTGCGGACGCTCACTGGTAAGAAAAATTCACTTTATCTACCAGTTTGTTGGCAATCTTAGCTACAATAAGAGGATCTTTGCCTCCAGCTCGATCGTTGGCTATTCCTAACTGAGGAGTCCACAATAAGGACGAAACTGCAGTCTTAGGATGCTATGATCGAGCTGTGGATGCATTTGCTTCAGTTCTGCCTTAGTCCTGACTTACGGGCGGTAACTCATTGAACACTAGATGATCGTATATTTAACTAACCCGTTAATGCCCAGTGATCTATTTACAGATCCCCTCTTTTCAGACCCCTCCTTGAAAAGAATACTTTTTTATGATTTCCTGTTCTTTTTGGCTGGTTTCCTTACACATGTAGATACACCCCTAACAAAAACTGTTGAACCTTTCTTTTAACGAGCAGGTAACGTCTAAAGTTTGTCCTGTGGCACATTCATAGTCAGGCCCGTCATTTAAGGGGGGGGGGGGTCATTTGCCCCCCCCCCCCCCCTTGTGTGTCCCCCCCCCCCCTGGAAAAACTTGAAATGACGTCCCTGTTCTCTTCAAGTTCTAGTCAGTGTTCCTCGAAAGCAATAGCCAAGAGAAAGAGACTATGAGCCGCTACGAAGCAAACTACGCAACTTCTTTGGTCTTGCAAAGAATGAAAAATATAAACAAAGCTAACATGCGAGAGAGTGTTTTGTTTTTTTATGGACCCGTTTCATAGCATGACTCGGTTCTGGCGAATAAATATCACAGTGCCTTAACCCTCGTTATAACTGAATTTGTATTAGAATATAATTGTGGGGGGGGGGGGGGTTTTCCCTAGGGTTTTATCAATATATTTTTCCCCCTGGAAAGCAGGCCCGTCATTTCAAGTTTTTACAGGAAGGGGTAAAGGGGTGAAAACATAATGCAATTTCATCGGCAAAAACCACGCCCACTTATATGCAAATACATTGAATTCCCAGAGCCTGAAGGGAGAGGGAAATTGACACCCCCCTGAACCACGAGCCTTTGTTGGAAAGCAACTTTCACACACGCACACACGGTAATTAAAATTTGACATTTTTAATAACTTTTTCATTTCTGTCTTAAGAAGATATATGTTTTATTTGTGAATAAAAAATAATCCTAAAATCATTGGGAGTACTCATTTCTAAGGGGTGGGGCTCAAGCCCCCTTGCCACTTCCCGACAATTTGGGCACCCATAAGTACGTTGCAGTTTATTACGCCCATTTACAGTTTATTGCCGCAAACTTTATCTGTGTTATACTGTAAAAACAGTATAATAGTGGCAGCAGAGGTTCCACTTTAAAACTGTAAAATGCTCGGTAATCTTCTTCTTCTTACTTATCTCAGGTTGTCTAGCTGGGCTAGACAACCCCCATAAAACCAAAAATTTCTAAAACATCTAAAAAAAGTATAGGGTCCCTAAGGACTTCGTCTTTTGTAAAATTCAAACAGGTCAAGATATGTCCGGGGGAAGCCACGTCGGCGCAACACCAAGGACAATTTGGAAAAGTCTTTTTCCCCTGCTGAAAGGTGAGTCCCCTCGTGTGCCCACTCAGAATGCGGGAAAAGGCAGTTTGATATGGTCTTGGAGTAATGTTGAAAGTCTCACCTGGTCTTTTGGTAAAATACCAGGAATGGCTAGGAGGGATTTTCATGAGCCGATTGAATTCAATCCTTGCCAGAGATGTAATCTCACTAGATGTGAGCGTTCCTCCTGGGTTAACTCCCTCCTCTGACGCCCCCCCGACTTGGCCAAGAAATCCGCCTTTTCGTTCCCTTCTACTCCAACATGCGAGGGGATCCATTGGAAATGCACTGTATGCTTGGGTGATAGTCTCTCAAGAATCTTTAGAATGTCCAGGCTAGTTTGATCTCCAATAGTGCTCGGTAATAAACTGAAAAATACAGTTTGTTTCTGTAAAATGGGCAATTTTTACAACTTTATTACTGGAAGATTAAAATTAGCAGTTTTTACAGTTTATTACTACAAATTTCCTGTATTATACTGTAAACACAGCATTCATTTTTTACAGTGCAGATATTGTAGATAAAAGTGCTTCTGAACAGTGGTTGGAAAAACTACATTTCTTTTGTAGCGAACTACAACTACAACTACTTTGTTATAAATGTAGTTAACTACAACTACAACTACTTTTTTAAAAATGTAGCGACTACAAACTACTTTTCAATTGTAGTCGCTACTTCGCTACTTAAAAAGATATAAATAGATAAAAAGCATGCACCGTTTTTGGATTAACCCGAAAAATTCGAAAAGTGGTTTCATTAATAAATTAACTCATTTGAATGTGGAATAGAACAAAGAATTGGTTTTGAATTTATTTGTTACTTTTCCTTTTTTTTTGGCTAAAATTTGTCCGGAAAAGATTTTTTTACAATTTTTACGAATATTCGCCACAAGAAATGATTCAAAAGTTGAAAAAATGAAAGAATTCAACCTTCAATTTTTTTAAATTTATGCCAGGGAATATTTAGGAACATGAAAATTATTTCAAGGAGTATAAAAATTATGATGCCAAATAAAATAATGACATCAAACAGATAAAATTTCGTCAAAATGATGTATCTAAGGGAATCAGCTCATATTTTTATGGTTCTTATTTCTCATTGCTTCC
Source organism: Uloborus plumipes (assembly GCA_038373865.1). Lineage (NCBI taxonomy): Eukaryota > Metazoa > Arthropoda > Arachnida > Araneae > Uloboridae > Uloborus > Uloborus plumipes. The sequence continues at coordinate 21,106 of JAXGGA010002053.1, read as the reverse complement.
GCTGCTGTACTCGTGCAAGATTTGCCTTAGTCAGAGGCAATTAAACCTTTCTTATCTTTTTTTTTTATTTTTCTCATTTATTTATAATTTTTTTTAAATTTAAAAGTAGTTTCCAGAAATCGCTACAAACTACTATTTTTTTGTATCGCGCTACTCACTACTCTACTTTTTTTTAAAAGTAGTGCGCTACACTACAAACTACTAAAAAATGTAGCTATTACAGTAGTTTCGCTAGTTGTAGCGCGCTACTTCCGACCACTGCTTTTGAGTGACTACATTTACTGATATGCTGTCTCGTCTAACATCCCCCCCCCCCAACTTACATTCGACAGACAGTCTTATCGAATGAATTTCCCTCCCACAGGCGTGTCTGTGCGTGCTGCTCGCCTGGGGCGGCGCCCAACAGGTCGTCCGAACCGGCTCCCTGGCCGGGGCGCCCGTCGGAATCTTCAGCAGAATCGGACCGGGCGGAGAAGCCGAGAGCGCAGCCTCCCTGGGTGAGTACTAGGGCTGCACTGATAAGCAAATTGGCCAATGACCGATTACAGATTAATCAGCACAGCTGATGAATGATCATAAATAACATTTTTGATACTGTAACGAGTCCGTAGCACCTTCAACTTTCTTTAAATGAGCATTCCAATCTTGAGAAAGAAACTATAAATTTATTTACAAGTATGTACACAATTTACAACAGGAGCAGGAAACAATTGCTAAACATCCAGCAATTAGGTAGCAAACAGTACCCTGTACTCTCAACAATAACTCAGCACCACGTATCTAACGTGAACAGTAATTAAGCAATTACAAAAGCAAAACAACCATTCGCCCATGCGAATGAAAGCGAGTCTCCAGAAATCAAAATCTGAAAAGAACTAACTGACTTGTGTTCAAGGCCAGCTTTTTATACTCGGAAGGTCATTTCTAATACGTTCTAGCAAAATCTGGAGTATTCTGATTCATTCATAATTTGAACAATCCATTCACGAAACTTCTAGTATAAAAAGAAAAACCACGCGAAAATGTCTTCACGCTTATTAAATGTAGGGCAAGTGTAAAAACTATAAAGTGTTACAGGGCCGGTATACAAGTGATAAAAGTGATACCTTCAGATACTTTTGCAACATGTCGCCAGATAAAACCAAAACTAGTGAAAATGATGCAAGGCAGGAAAAACAACAACTATTTACAAGATTTGTAACAATACTATTCATCTCTCCATCACTTTTTTTCCCTTTCCCAATTTCGACTTTATTCAAGATAATTTGACTCTGAGTGAGTATTTATTTTTTTTTTCCTAATTTTCTAAAACATTTTATCACATTTCTTTGAGCCAATTCCCATTTTATTTTAACAAAGTTACATAACGTTAACCAGACATGAAAATTTTAAAACTAGGGTTGGACACTGTAGTAGGAATACGCTAATTTAGCAGCAATTTTAATGTTTTTCTTTATGTTTATTATCATTACTCGTAGCCATTTAATCCAAGAATGTTATTCTTTATGAAAATTGTAAGGTTATGTAAAAGCACTGTGCTGAAGGAGAAAAATATCGACACATGACAGATGTTGCAACAATGTATATATATGTTTGCAGAAAATTATATTTACAGTCAATTCTCGATAACTCGAATTCGAAGGGACCGAAAAAAAAACTTCGACTTATCGGAAGTTCGACTTATCATTAGTTTCGATTTTCAACATTTTAATAATAAAAACTTGGAATATTCAATTAATGTATAGATAACTGACAAGTTTAATTAGTTAAAATGTACACTATTTGAATTAAAATGTTAAAAAAAAGAAAAAGAAATCCTTCTTTTGAGACATGTTTCATTTTTGTGGTATAATCCATCATTTTAAGCTGCTTGAACAGTTTTGTAATTTAAACAGCAGTAAATATTTCACATATCGTGTCATTCGCTTTTTCACATATCGTTCTTCCTTGGCAAGAGATTCATTTTCTTCCATGGTTTGTGTGTTCTCTTAGTTGCAAACCTCAGTGTTTTAATCACATTTCTTAAATTCACATTAAAGACATTTTCTTTATCAACTGCTTTAAAAGTTATTTGTTTTAAATTTAATAATCACTATGCCTCTGTCACGATTAATTGAAGATTGAAGACGCAAAACTTTTTGCAATCAAATTCCTTACGGACGCAATAAGTGCAAATAATATAGCAAGAGCCACTATGCATCTGTAAGGATTCCGATTTTCCCCGAATGAATCCCCCCCCCCCCACACACACACAAGAGAAAAATAGATAAATTTCATGCTCTCACTTGACATTTTTTCTGCTTTTTAACTATTAAATGTTTAGTCACTTCAAAAAAAACTTCGAATTAAGAGAAGTAAACTTCGAGATATTGAGGAAAATTTACATAGAATCAAGATAAAGGGATCGGGACAGAATAAGAAATTCGAGTTATAGTAATATTCGAGTTATCGGACTTCGAGTTATCGCGAATTGACTGTATTTACTATTGACAAATTTCCTATCTTAGTTTCCCGTTGAAGGTGCACAAATGTGTGTGTGTATATATATATATATATATATATATATATATATATATATATATATACACACATATATTTTAATTTTTTAAAAATTACGTGTCCCTGTGTTTGTGGCCAATAGACTCCTCAGCTACTGAACCGATTTTAACCAAGTTTTGCACGCAGTTTCAGTTTGGTTCAACTTAAATGATAGGATAGTTTTTATCTCAATTTAGGACCGAAGTATTTTTTTATTGCAAATTATCTATTTAGCTACCAGATTTGCTGTATTCTTGGCTAAGCCTTTTTACTAAGCCTTTTTTGACACCTCCATGGGTGAGCGACATAATATACACATTCTGGCAGCTTCCGGAGCGCAGTAAACAGGTTGTAAGTTAGCGGTGCGTTGAGTGTTGTTTGACTTTTTTGTGAAGTAAATTACAATTAAACGCGTTACTTCCCTTGAAATTTATATGTCGCACCCTTGCTACAAAAGTGCCACAACTCAAAAAACTACGTTTTCCAGGAATTGCAAAAAACTGTTCCCGGGCTGACTTGGCACATTTTAGTATTTTTGAATTTGTCAATATGAAGACCGATACATCTCAAACTATGATCGTTAGTTACGCACGTTACTCTACGACGGCTGGACGACAACTCAAGATGTGGCATTTCAGTGGAAGAGGTCCTATGCATCTTGATAACAAAAAAACGCCTTAACTGTCCTTTGGCGGCTGATTTTTCAATGCAACTTCTGGCTCTTTTGAAGATTGGTAGAGACGTGTAAACTACGTCTAATGACGGTCATAACTCAAAAATTACAATTTTTGAGTTATGGCACTTTTGTAGCAAGGGTGCGATGTGACTAGCTGACCCGGCCACGCGTTGCTGTGGCTAAGGTATAGGTTAAACTATAATGTTTCAATAGAAACGAAAAACTTTATTACCGTCATAGAGATCAACTTTATATAAATACTAGCTTAATATCCGGCGTTGCCCGGGTGCTTATTAATACAACGTAGCATTCAGGGAAAAAAAGTTTGAAAGAGTTATATTCATATGGGTATAAAATAATTTGCATCAATCTGTCTCTTAGGTACAAACTTTGAAAAAAAACTAAAATATTACAGAAAGTTAAACGTTTACAGAAAAATAGTCTTATCAAAAGGTGAAAATCAAAGATAAATGTTGTCTGTGCTTTGCCGCGTCCACTGGCATGAAATATATGCACGTGGAAGTGAAAAAATTGCATCAGTTTCACCCGCCAAATTTAAAATATTAACTTTTCTCTATTAATTGTTCCCACCTACAAAGTAAAAATTATTATACCTCAGAAATAAATCTATTTCTCGTTCTGAAGGCTTATATCCATTACAGACGCAACTGTCGTCGCATTGTAAATTTGAAATTCAAATCTGTGGTTCTTTTTATAAAGTCCACATGAATTATGATTGTTTTTTACTTATTTCAATGCTAAAAGGAAATAGGTGAGCCTTAAATTGAAAATTCATTACTTTAATCGTAATCATTGTTGGAAAATACTCATATTTAAAAATCTTAAATTTCATCAATTTGAATGCTAAAAGGCCTATCTCGACTACAATATAAATAGGCTAGATTCCTACAAAAGGGTCATTTTTTGACAAAAAATTTAAATTTGAGCTTTTTAAATTTTTTAAAATTTCAAGACCCCGCCTATGAGAATTCTAGGGCATCAAGGAACCTCTGTGTCAAGTTTGATGAAAATCTGACGCAAACTGTGGATTTGTATAGAGAACAAGTATACATACACTCATTTTTATAGATATAGATAGTTGACCCGGCGAACTCTGTTCCGCCTTAAAGGCAATAAATAAGCAAATTTTTGAATTTATTAAGTTTTTTTTATTGGGAAATACAAAAAAAAAAAAAAAAAAGTACCTACATTAATCATCCATTATTGTTTCTGTTTTTTCAACCTATTTTACTGCGCTCCAGAATCTGTCAGAACATGTGCTTTATGTCACCCGGCGACAGAGGCTCAAAAAAGGCTTCGTTAAAAAGATAATTTTTTCGGACTGCTTATCAACTGACTGCTCCATCCATAAATCCATCCAAACAAACTTTTGTATATATAATAGTAGTAAGAAGAACAGCCAGAGGCGTAAAAACTCTTAGGTGACAATCGTTTCTGACAGCTTATCACATATAAATTTCAAGGGAAGTAACGCGTTTGTTTATAATTTACTTCACAAAAAAGTCAAATAACACTCAACGCACCGCTAACTTACAACCTGTTTACTGCGCTCCGGAAGCTGCTAGAACGTGTGCTTTATGTCGCTCAGCCGTGGAGGTGTCAAAAAAGGCTTAGTAAAAATTCTTCGCCAAGAATACAGAAAAGCTGGTAGCTAAATAGATAATTTGAAATAAAAAATATATTGCGGTCCTAAATTGAGCTAAAAACAATCCCATCATTTCAGTTGGACCAAACTGAAACTGCGATCAAAATTTGGTTAAAATCGGTTCAGTAGCTGAGGATTCCATTGCCCACAAACACAGGGACACGTAATTTTTATATATTAATCTTTTAACTGCCATGCCCGAGATAGTCTCGGGCACAGCTGGTTTTCGAAAATGTCACGCCCGAGTATTACTCGGGGTAATTTTTTTTTTTTTTTTGAGTGCATCGTATTGTTATACCCTAATATATATCGGGAGACGTTTATTTCGGCTTCATCTCTTTGTCAAACCCGACTGTTTCTCGGGTTTGTGCTTGGAAAAGTGTTAAAAATCAAAATAACTTGACAGTTAAAGGGTTAAGATAAGCTGTCAGAAACGATTGTCACTTAGGAGTTTTTACGCCTCTGAGGCTGAGAGGTGGAAAGCGCTTGGTGGGATAGCTCCTGGACTGCATTTAAGTGGCTGTTCTTCTTACTACTATTATATATACAAAAGTTTGTTTGGATGGATTTATGGATGGAGCAGTCAGTTAATAAGCAGTCCGAAAAAATTATCTTTTTAAGTAAGCCTTTTTTGAGCCTCTGTCGCCGGGCGACATAAAGCACATGTTCTGACAGCTTCTGGAGCGCAGTAAAATAGGTTGTAAATACAAAAACAATAATGGATGATTAATGTATGTACTTATTTTTTTTTTTTTTTTTGTATTTTCTTTAAAAATTTTTTTAAGAAAATACATCTTAAAATCTTTAAAAATTTCTTTTTCTTTTGTATTTTCTTTAAAAAACTTAATAAATTCAGAAAGTTGCTTACTTATTGCCTTTAAGGCGGAACAGAGTTCGCCGGGTCAGCTATATTTATATAAAGTTGATCTCTATAACGGTAATAAAGTTTTTCGTTTCTATTGAAACATTATAGTTTAACCCATACCTTAACCACAGCAACGCGTGGCCGTGCCAGCTAGTATATATATATTTATATATATATATATATATATATATATATATATTGTAACGAGTTCGTAGCACCTTCAACTTTCTTTAAATGAGCATTAAAATCTTGAGGAAGTAACTATAAATTTATTTACAAGTATGTACACTATTTACAATAAGAGCAGGAAACAATTGCTAAACATCCAGCAATTAGGCAGCAAACAGTACACTGTACTCTCAACAGTAACTCAGCACCACGTATCTAACGTGAACAGTAATTAAGAAATTACAAAAGCAAAAACAACATTCGCCCAAAGCGAATAAAAACGAGCCTCTCAATAATCCAATCTGAGAAAAACTAACTGACTTGTGTTCAAGGCCAGCTATTTATACTCGAAACGTAGTTTCGATAATGTTCCAGCAAAATCCGGAGTATTCCAAATCATTCATAACTTGAACAATTCCATTGAGAAAGTTCTAGCGATAAAAAAGAAAAAGAAAAAAAAGAGAAAACACTCCGAGCGAAAAATGTCTTCACGCTTATTAAATGCAGGGCAAGTGTAAAAACTACAAAACGTTACAGGGCCGGTATACAAGTGATAAAAGTGATATCTTCAGATACTTTTGCAACATGACGTCAGATAAAACCAAAACTAATGAAAATGATGCAAGGCAGGAAAAACAACAACTATTTACAAGATTTGTAACATTATATATATATATATATATATATATATATATATATATATATATAAATGATTTGTTGTTTTTACAGTCTAATTCTTACAGCCGATGTTCCAGTTTAAAACTGTAAAATGCACGGTAATAAACTGTAAGACTAGCAAATTTAGTTCCTTACTGTAAAGTAAGAAATTTTAGTTTATTGCTGTAAAATTTAGCTGTATTACACCGTAAAAAGAACAGTATAATACTGCAGTACAGGTTCCAGTTTTAAATTGTAAAATGCACGGTAGTAAACCAAAATTAGCAATTTTACAGTTTAGTACTGCAACGTTAGCAATTTACAGTTTAGTACTGCAAAGTTAGCAGAATTTACAGTTCATTGCTGTAAAATTAGCTGTATTGTACTGTAAAAACACCATTCCTCTTTTACGGTGTAGTATGTACGCAATTGTAAATATGTTTTTTTTTTTAAATATTTTGACATGATTTATTGTCCTCCTCTAATTTTAACTTCCAATTCCACAGGCGGCGCTCCCGTCGGCCTGTACCAGAGGCGACAGTACCCCTTGCAAGTGTTCTCCCTGCCCCTGAGACAGGGCCCCTTCTTCCCCTTCCTGCCGGGCCCCCTGCGGCCCGCCCCGTTCGGACAGTCCCGCGTGCCCCCCATCCGCGTCCGGCCCCCCCGCCCGAGGCCCCCCAGACCCTCGGGGGGCGGTTCGGGGTGCAGGCGGTTCCCGCCCTGCTGTAGGCGCCCGCCCTGCCGCAGACTCCCACCGTGCTGCTGAAGATGCTTAACGTGCAAGGGCTGCTCTGTCGGTAAGTGAAGTTATTTCCTTAAAAAGTTAAAAAAAAAAAATTGAAGACGTCTGGCTCTGTAATATGTTTTTGCCTATGCTTTTCTGAGCAGCCTGTCGGGTGTCTGGCGGCTGAGAGGCTGTGTTTTTTACTGCGCATCGCACTTGTACTGGAAAAAAACAATGCTTTTTAAGTCTTTTGCTTTTGACCTCATCGTTTGCGATTTTTACAAAAATTGGTGTGAAGGACGCATATGATAAGACATCCCTGCCAAGTTGTAGATTCCTACTTCAAAAATTGTAAGAAGTACAGAGTGCAGGTGTCTTTAAATTTCGCATGAGTTTGCAGTTGTTTTGAAAATGAGAAGCAGATATAAATATCTCGCAAATGAAGTTTATTCGACTCAAAAACTGGACACTTTCGTAAAAAGACGATTATGTAATACAGTCGACGTTCGTTATAATGACCACGCGTTATAAAGACCATCCCAATATAACGACCGGTGAGAAAACCCCCAACTGTACCCCAATATACTCTATCTTCTACCTCTTACAGCGACCACTCGTTATAAAGACCGTTTTCTGTAGGACGGAGATGGTCGTTATATCGAGCGTCGACTGTATGTATGATGTGTTTTTAAAAAATGCTGCAAAATCTGGTGTCATTTTGCAGCTTTCTGCTAAATTTCTTCCTTAATTTGAAGATAGCTGCAAAAAATCTGCAAAATGACTCCGTTATTGAAACATTAAAATTGCGATAACCCTACACTGTAAAAAACGAATGTTGTTTTTACAGTATAATACAACTAAATTTATAGTAATAAACTGTAAAAATTGCTACTTTTACAGTACTGAACTGTAAAATTGCTAATTTCGTAGTAATAAGCTGTAAGTAATAAGCTGTAAAAGTTCTAATATTACAGTGTATTACCAAGCACTTTACAGTTTTAAGCTGGAAACTCTGCTGCCAGTTTTATACTGTTGTTTTTACAGTATATTTACAGAATATTTTTAATTTCTAACTCATCCCATAGCTAAGTTTATTGTTGTGACTTTTTTTGTACATTTTTGGTCACCAAAAAGGTTTTTTTTCCCCTCAAATGCTATTTTGGTCTTTATTGATTCCAATTTTTAGCAACGTTAGACTTAATTCTTATTTTGAAGCTAAAATGTATCGTCGCACGCTTTGAAATATTGTACCAAACAAAAGGTCTTTTTTTTACAAGTATTCAAGATGAATTTCGTTATAAGTATCTAAGTCAGCTAGCAAGCTTGTAATTCACGATCAAAAAAAAAAGTAATCTAAATATTAATAGCATTTTTTGGGTCTCATAGCGTTTTTTTAAAATGAATTTTTGCTGGTTTAAAGATAAAAAACTGCTTGACATCTGGGATTTCTCGCGATTTATCATTTTTTTTCGATCTTCTGACTCTTGAAACATTTTTTGTGTATTTTTGATTATTAACCCGTGACCGCCCAGTGATCTATTTGTAGATGACCTCGTTTTAGACTACTCACTGAAAACGATACCTTTTAATCATTTATTTTTCGTATTGGTTGGTTTCCTATTAAACCAATGTCAAATAGGAAACTAGCCAGAACGAAAAATAAGTGATAAAAAGGTGTCGTTTTCAGTGAGGAGTCCGAAAAGAGATGGTCTACAATAGGGGTCGAAGGCAAAACATCGATGTTTTAAGACATCGATGTTTCGAAACTAAGCCATCGATGGTATTGATACATCGACCAAAAAACATTGATGTTTTCAAACATCGATGGTTCAAAACATCAATCTTTTTTATAAAAATTACTTACACATTTAAATGTACAGTAATACAGTAACTTCCCAATACATTGCGCCTCTTCATATCACTCAATAAGATTTATCTTCTTTCTCTTGAAAAATATCAACCGTATGATGTCGATGTCAATTATAGAAAACTTTTTTAGTGAAATAAATACTGCAACTGTTGATTTCCAGTATAACTTTTATTTATCGCATATTTTTAAGGCTACAATGGACTCTTAAAATGCGAAAAATTGACCAAAATTTTGATTTTTCAGTTTTTTCTTAAAATTAATCTCTGAACTGTGCGTAATTAATAGCAAAAAAAAAAAAAAATTCAATTCGTACTATTTTTACCGAAGTTATAAGCTATTCTTTCAGTATTCTGTCAGTACATTTGTAACCAAATGTTTCATTTAAATGCATATATCTCAGAATCGTAAAATTTAAATTCATGTGCATCTTCCAAATGCTCCCTGCAGTTCAATATATGTTTAATCACTCTGAGTTTTTTTCAGCTTGATCAAAATATACAAATAAAAAAAAGTTGGGGAGCAAATTTTCAGTATTCTCATTTGTTTTTTTTTTAAATCAGCTTTAAATCCAAATTTTATTGACGTTTTTCAGAAAAATTGGAAATTTTAACAAGAACTCAGTTTTTGACACATTTTCCCCTAAATATTGTGGTTAATGAAATTTTGCTCTCCAACTTTTCTTTAAATATGAAATAGGCATCTAGAAAAATTGAAAGAATCAAGTTTTTAAAAAAATTGGTCTGCATGGAGTGGTTTTTGCGGTTCAAATATTTACGATTAAAAAATACAGTATTCTCTGTATTTCAAAAACTATTCAGAAATTTACAACAAAACTTTATATATTACTTCCCCTCATAAGGGTCAAAAACTCATAAAAAATTCAGAACTGTATCTCCAAAATTGAAAAAAATGATTTTCATACTCCATTGTAGCCAATACGTCTGCCTATCGCATATTTTTATCAAGCTTTTTCTGCTGGATTATAAAACATTGACATCGAAAAAAACATCGCACCCAAAGCATCGATGTTGGGAAAACATCAATCCTCAAACATCGACGGTAAAACATCGATGTTTTAGCAAAAACATCGATGTTTCCAAAACATCGACATCGATGTCTCAGCCCTGGTCTACATCGATGTTTCCAAAACATCGACATCGATGTCTCAGCCCTGGTCTACATCGATGTTTCCAAAACATCGACATCGATGTCTCAGCCCTGGTCTACATCGATGTTTCCAAAACATCGACATCGATGTCTCAGCCCTGGTCTACATCGATGTTTCCAAAACATCGACATCGATGTCTCAGCCCTGGTCTACAAACAGATTACTAGGCGGTAACGGTTACCTCCGGTTCTATGTAAATGATATACATTTTTGCCGTTTCGGATCACGTAAAATTTGACATAAAATTTGTTTGTTCAGGAAGAGTGCACCACAGAATTGGAGAAAAGGCAAAATCTTTTTTATTTATCAACATAGCAAAAACAAATGGCCAAATTTAGACCTCATACAACACTGCTAACGCTTGACCACGAAGAGATGAAGCGTGATCTTGAAACAAGGGCAGATCTCGAAACTTTTCAAAGGTTTGATTTTTATTACTTACTTATTACTATGTATACTGGTTAGCTAATATTGGTCACAAAGGTTTCTGACTGCAACTCCGAAAAATTTCTGGGGGAGAGCTCCAAAACTTATTTCCAAAACGTCATTATAACTCGCCGCGAATCACGCTTTTTGAACTTCAATGTCGAAAAATTTCTTGGTGAGAGCTCCAAAACTTATTCCGCGACGTCATCAAAACTCGCCGCAAATCAAGATTTTTGAACTTCAATATCGAAAATTTAAAGGTGAAAAGTACCTAAAGGGAAGGGGCGGTTGCCCTCCCCCCACCCCGCTTATCATCTCTCTCTTGTATCTGCCCTTGCCTTGAATCGGAAACTTTGAAATAGGTAGGATCAGCGAGAAAAGTACAGGGTGACAAGAAATAACTTGGACGAAGTTTCAAACCAAATATCTGTAAATACCACTGAATTTTTAACGATATTGTGATAGGGAATCGATCCTAGAAAGTTACTAAATAGGTGTAAGTGAGTTAGTTGGGATAACCATTATGGTTCGCAAACTATCTGCCATACTTGAATTGCATAAGTAAGAAACGAAAAAAATGTGAAATTGTTTAACGATTGAAAGTGGCTAAATACACGATTTCCTGCACAATTAAAAGGATAAAAAAACTCAAACATGATGGTGACAGGTCAGAAAGAAGAAGAAAATGCACAGTTAACACATCTAGCGACCAGAAAGTGGTCAAAAAGCGAGTTTAACGAAATCCTAGGATTTCAATAAGAAAGGGTGCTAGAGGGGTGAAAATCAGTATAGAAACCACTCGTTTGATGGTAATTGTTGAGCTTGGTCTTCTCCCTTACAAAATGATAGAGACTCAAAAGTTAGCAGCAAAGAACAAACGCACAAGACTTCAAAAGAGGAAAGAACTGTTAAGCGGGCCGCAGATGATCGATGGAAAACATTGCTCTTCACAAATGAAAAACTGTTCTCAATTGAACAACCTCAAAATAGCTATAATGATAGAGTTTGGTCAGCAGAAGCACCTGGAACTTTTTTAATTGTTGGCGGCGTCAACTACCCCTATCTGCAATGGTTTGGGGTAGGGATATGTGCTAGTCGGGAAACACCACTTGTTTTTGTTGATCAAGGGATAAAAAATAATCAGTAAACATACCGCATACTCATTTTGGATGATGTTGTCTTACCTTGTTCGCAAAAGTTCTTTGAAAACCAAAGATGGACCTTCCAACAGGGTTTTTCACAAAAGACACTCAAGATTGATGCAAGACACATTTTCCGAACTTCATTGGAGCTGGAGAATGGCCCATCGTATTCCCCAGATTTAAACCCAATGTATTATTCTGTTTGGTCCATCTTAGAAACAAGGGTGTATACTAAACCTGATAAAACTTTGGCATCTCTACAACCATTCTTCGGGAAAGAAAGGGATAAAATATCAATGAGTGAGTTGCGGCCCGTAGCCGAAAATTTTGTGACACGTCTAAAGCTCTGTATTAATACTAACGGTAGCCAATTTGAAAACGTTTAACTATATTAGACAAAATAATGTACTCATACTTATTTTGAAGTTTGGTCGCATTATTTTCATAGGCAGCAAAGTTATACCGTACGATGTGTGTCCAAGTTATTTCTTGTCACCCTGTACTTACTTAAAGTACTTGCTATTTCTCCGTGGTCCAGTTATACCAATTCAGTAATGAATAGAAACATGTCAATATGAGACCATACCCTCTTTAATTCATATTTTTATCTTTTTTCTTTCAGATTCTGTTCATCCAACATCAGCAATGTCATGAAGGAAATCTGCTTGTTTTACTGGAATGTACGAGAGGAGTATACTGTTACAAATAAAATATTTTAAAATTCTTTTCTTGAATTTCATACTTGTTTTGGTCATCATAATATCATAAGAAATGTTCAATTACCGCCGCATAGCCAGAGCTAGGGGAGAACTAAAAGAAGCAGCGACAGCTTCGTCATTCGACCCCGCATGTCTTGCTGTCTCGAACTTAGCTCTGGCTATGGAGCGGAAGCTTATATCTTATAGCCTTCGCATTAATCTCTACTTTACGAGTCAAGCAATATCTTTATTCTTAAAGAACAAGACAATGCTGTGAGTTAAAATGATAAAGTAAACATGAAGCCGTACAAAAAATATTAATCAAAAGAAGAAGAAAAAAACGTTGTCTTTGTTGAATTTTGACATTTTGAATTCAAATTATCGGTAGTAGGGTCCCGGGAGGAGAAGCTCCGGGACGCAAGACGTTGGCACATTGTCAATCTGAAAGAGAGACTACACGACGTTTGGGGTCCAAAAAGAAAAGAATTTGTCATTGCTCATTAGCGGGTCACGTACGTTGTACTTTTATCGTTAGCTACTTGTAATTTTTTGAAAGATAAATTAGTTGAAAAGCCATCTACTTATATTAAAAACTCCTTTGAGCGAACTGAACTTACTGAAACTTTCCTCACCATCTTGCAGGCGCGAAGTGCCCCTGCAACATCTCAAAAATTCGAATGATTTTTCGATGCTGGAAAAAAGAAAAGGTGCGAAGGCGCCTTTTAGCGAGCCGCCATGGCGGGGAGTAGTTTCTTGAAATTTTCCTCACTACTTTCAAGGCACGAAGTGCCCGTGCAACGCCGGGCCACGTGCGTGGTATGTCTCGAAATCTAATGAACATTAAAAATAAAATCAAATAATATAACATCAGAATGAGGTAAAAGTTAGAGAGGAGGAACGTTATGCATCAACATGCCACAGGAAGCTTATCTAGCTGCCCTGGCAGCTAGTTTACTTATATTAAAAACTGAGTAACTGTCTATCTTTCTTTCTATCAATGTCCTGCTTCTTTCCCTTGAACGCCAATAAACTGAAAGTCAAACCAGGTTCCGATAGATTCGTAATTCTTCAGTCTTTTAGTTTTAGTTTTAACAAGCTGCGTGGCCCGGCTTTGCACGGGCTACTTCTGAACAAAAAATTAACAAAACTTGAACAAAAAATTAGAAATCCTTTGCATTAAAATGGATATGTGTTACTACAAAAATCTTTATTAGGGCATAGCTGTGCCCCTCGGTTTCACCCACGTTAATAAGACAACAATCTATTAAAAAACTATATTAATTACATCACGATTTGATATGTATATGATAAATATATAGTAAAAAATTCCACGATGGAACGCAAAAATAAAAGAATTTTCGGAAAAACCTTAGGGCGTGTTAAAAAGCTACGCCATCTTCCCCAAACGAAAATACGGCATCATCGCCAAACGCATTCAACACTCATTCGGGTACTCATTGGAGCGGTAAAAATGACAAAACTCTATGAAAACACCGCTTAAACCAGCTGTAAATCAAAACCAATTTATGCATACTTCTCAATCTGCACGCTCCTTCATTCCAACTGACTGGCTACACTGTAAAAAATTATTGTTGTTTTTACAGCACAATACAGCTAATTTTATAGTATTAAACTGTAAAAATTGTTAATTTTATAGAAATAAATTGTCAAAATTGCCGATTTCACAGTACTAAACTACAATTGCCAATTTTACAGTAAAAAACTGTAAAATTGCTAACTTAACAGTTTATATTACCGTGCAATTTACAGTTTTAAACTGGAATCTCTGCTGCTAGTATTATACTGCTGTTTTTACAGTATAATACAGCTAAATTTTGCGGCAATAAACTGTGAAATTTCTAGCTTTACAGTAACTGTAAAATTGCTAATTTTACCGCTTATTACCGTGCATTTTACAGTTTTAACCCTTCACTGCACGGTGTGCCAGATCTGGCACAAACCAAATAAACCCTCATATATTCCTATGATTTTTAAATGCAGTTAAACTGAGCTTTGTGCCCCTTCTGGAACATTGCTATAACAGTTTAGTGTGGTTTTTATGCACTAGTTAGTTGCACTAGTCTAGGTATTACAGTTCTTGCTTTTGAAAGAAAGAGTGTCTGCATTTCCGTTAGAAGTGTGCTTAGTCATTATTTCCTTTGTTCTAAAAATGTTTAAATACACTTAGTGGAAAGTTTGTTTATGCCACTTATGGCACAAAACACATTGTAGATTATTACACTTATCGGTATACAAAGCATATGCTATGGGCTTTGTGCCCATATATAGAACAAACAATTAAAACATCATTTTTAGTGCACATTTTTAAGATTAATTTTTTTCTTCATTTTTCCTGAACTCAGGGTTATTTAAAAGGTAACAAATGATTTTTTTCATGAAAATATAAAAAATCGTGCAGTGAAGGGTTAAATTGGAACCTCGGCTTCAAGTATTGTAGTGTAAAAACAACAGTTAATTGTTTGCGGTGTTGTTGTTTTGTTGATTCTTATGGGTGCAACAAATGAAGGGCTAGGGGGAAAAAAGATGAAAGTGACCAAAAAGCGATTTTGAGAAAAACGAACAACAAAGTTTGATTTCTCGTAACTCCCTTTGTAGTCAATATAGAGTTTTCATGCACATTTCGGTCGATTCTCACCTTTTCCCCCTTGTTTTTCTACCAGATGATATTAATAGTTCATAGCCCAGCGCTAATATCTCAAAATTGACGAAAAAGTGATTTCCATCTTTTTTCCCCATGGCCCTTCACATGATACGGCATCTTACCCAATGCCGTGTCTTCCCCCAAACTACCCCCTTTGCCCTTGGGTACGCCTCTGGGCCCTGCAACAAACCTGTTCAGGGCCTGATTATCCAAAAGGCACGAAAAGCTTGTGCTTCCCCTAAAAATTATCAGGGGGCCCAAAAATGACTGAAAACTTGCGATTTAAAATTGTAGTTTCTCCTTTTAAATGCATATCTTAAGGTTATTGTAAATATTAGAACTGGTTCAATAAAATTTTTCTGGAAAGTTTTTAAATTGAAGACACATTTCATAAAACATTAATCCCACCACAAGCTATTTTTAAATGTGGGATTTGACGCTACTTTTTTACAGTGTACTTTGATTATGTTTTATTAATTTTGAGAAGTAATAAATCTAATACAACATCTTTATAGAATTGCAATGCAACCATGTGTATTATGTGTGAAAATTCTACATATTGGTGGAGGAAGGGGACAGACTTTAATCGGAATTCTGTTTGGGCAGGTCTTAGAAATGATATGTACCCTTAGCGAGATTTGTTTCAATGTCTCAAGAGTAGAAATACACCCCCCCCCCCCCACCCTTGCTTCAAGAAGCAGGGGGCCTCAAAATGAGACAGAGCTTCCCCTAACTTTACTAGTTAATCGGGCCCTGAACCTGGTCATTGCTTGCATTGGGGAGGAAACAACGGTTATGGACGGCACAGCAGAAAATGAACTGTTTTTTTTTACAGTAAACTATTGGCAGTCGAGGTTCCAATTTAAAGCTGTAAAACTGGCCATTTTACAGTTTCTTTCTGCAAAGTTAGCCATTTTACAGTTTATTGTCGTAAAATCTAGCAGTACTGAACTGAATACTGAAAAAGCAAAAGTATAATACTGACAGCAGAGGTTCCAGTTTAAAACTAAAATGCACGGTTATATACAGTGAACTCTCACTTATGCGCCGACCCAAGGGACCAACAGAAAAAGGCGCAAAAGTGAAAGAGACGCATAAGTGAACAAGGCTAAAACGCAACATAAGTTCTAATGTGAGCATGAATAAAAATGTTTCCATAGAAAAGGGACACATGACTACGGTTTCGCAATTATTACTGTAACGTAATAGGGCAGTTGTGACCTATTAAAAATCCCCATTTTGATCATTAAATATTGTTACTTGACCCTCAAAACTCCAAAATTCACCACTGCCGTATTTTAAAACACAACGATTGATTTTTAATGAATTTTTAAAAATCCGACGCGCAAAAGCGCGCTTTTCTGATACGTC
The DNA here is from genome assembly GCA_038373865.1 of Uloborus plumipes. NCBI lineage: Eukaryota > Metazoa > Arthropoda > Arachnida > Araneae > Uloboridae > Uloborus > Uloborus plumipes. The sequence continues at coordinate 4,475 of JAXGGA010002053.1, read as the reverse complement.
ACGAGTTACGTCACTCGGCCTCAATTCTCAGCTCTCCGCGACGGACCCGTGTTATCGCTACGGACATTTTGAGCGCGTAGTTATTTTTAATTTTTAGATATTTAATAATCCTTTTGATGCATGATGGAGACAGGATACGTCGAAGGACAGTCCAACAATCTCCCTCAAGTGACATCAATGATGGTTTTTGCCTATTTTCGAGAGGACGAGCGATTTAAATCTTCCAAAATCACGAGGAGTTAATAGTCTTCAAGTGCGTCTTCAACGTAGCCAAGCGTTTCCCTCGCTTCTCCTCGTTCGGCTGAGGCGCGGCGGAAGTACCGATGACGTTTCTTCCGCCGCCGAGTGACGTCACATTTTCTTGAACTTAAAAAATTATTTAAAAAAAAACTACTTATCGTATCGCAAAAATTTTTTCACCGATGATGTTCACACATGTTACTCTATCATATAAAAATAAAATTGAAAAATCGAAAACTACCCTATTATAACGATAAAGAGAAAACAAAAACTATAGCATACCTAATCACAAACTGTTCCCTTTAAAACGATCCATAATAAGTAATTGTCCCTCTCCGAACTATAGTTCATGCGGAAAAAATGCCTTCCGTGAGCAATGAAGGCGAAAGATTAAAGAGGAAAGTGAAGAAAAATGCTTATTTTTTAAAGAAAAAAAAAATAAATTTTTTACTTTTTACCAAAAATTCGACGCATAAGTGAAATATTTATCTTTAAAGCGACGCACAAACGAGTGACATCATCATTATTCTACTACGGAATGTGAAGGGACTATTGAAAATCGTCGTATAAGTGAAAAGGCGCATAAATGAGGCGGTGACAGTTCACTGTAAACTAAAATGAGCAATTTTGCAGTTTAATTCTGTAAAATTAGCAATTTTACAGTTTGTTGCCGTAAAATTCAACCGTATTATACTGTAAAAACAACAGTATAATACTTGCAGCAGAGATTCTAGTTTCAAACTGTAAATGTAAAATAAAATAAAATTTGCAATTCTACAGTTTAGTACTGTAAAAGTAGCAATTTTACAGTTTAGTACAGTAAAATCAGAAATTATACAGTTTAGTACTGTAAAATTAGTCATTTTTACATTTTATTGCTATAAAATTAGTTGCATTACACTGCAAAGAGGAACTTGTTTTCACAGTAAAATACTGGCAGTGGAGGTTCCTATTTAAAACTAAAATGCACAGTTATAAACTGTAAAACTGGCGATTTTACAGTTTACTATTGTAAAATTAGCAATTTTACAGTTTAGTACTATTAAATTAAATGTATTATATTGTAAAAACAGCATTCATTTTTTACAGTGTACGATTTTTCTCGTCAGGGGTGCCCACAGGGGGGGATTATGGTGCAAGTTGCGCCATCAAAATTTTTGGGAGGGATTTTTTAACACTAATTTATTTATTTACTTAAATTGTTTATCAATTTATTTTTTAATTTAAATTATTTACTGATTTTTTTAATCAGAATTATTCATTAATTAATTTTTTTTATTTAAATTATTTCTTTTAGTTCTTTATTATTTATTTATTTTTTTTTTGTGCGTGTGTGTGCTTGTAATGTCTAAAAGAAAAAAAAAGCGATTTTATTCTACGCACAATTCGAACTTTTAATAAATTAATCATACATAAAAAAAATAATAGTTATAACTAAAAAAAATAAGTAAATAATATTAAAAAAATAAATAGATAATAAATATATTAAAAATAAAGAAATAATATTTTAAAAAATAAATAAATAAAAAAGAGGGGTAAAAATAGAAAAAAAAGCACAAGAGGGTTGTGAAAAATTGGGGGGGGGGGGGGGGGATGGGCACCCCTGTTCCTCGTTATTAACCCATTTATGCCCAGTAGTCTAAAAACGGGACGCTTGTGAGTTACTGCATACAAAAACCTGTAATAGGTATATCAATTTACTAAAGCTGTTTTTCACAAGTTACATAGTCCTTTTTCTTGAGAAAACCAGTTAGAGCCACTAGTTGGACATCAGAGTTTATTTATGAACAGCTATTTTCAGACAAATCAGTCAAGCAACGATCCAGCATGGGTAGGCGCAGAAAGTAAGTTTTTTTTGCGAACTTTATTTTTCAAGAAATTAAACTATTTTAAAATGATTTGCTTACAATCGATCAGAGATGCCTTCTGTCATGTTAGTTTGTAAAAGTTCAGTCAAGTAAGGCCGTGTTTTGCTCACATACCTGTAAAATATCCCATAAACGGCACGTTAAATAACTTAATAAATATGGCAACGGCGAACTATTTCACGCCTAAAATGCATGTAAACCATTCCAAGTACGAGTTTTAAGCAGATAAAAATTGAAAAAAAAAGTTGTTAAAAAAAACTTGGACACAAATGGGTTAAAGTCGTGTCCTTGCAACGGGAGGAAACAATGGTCATGGGATTCTGCGTTCGGCAGCGAGCTGCCTCATCACTGCTGATATCCAGAATGATCCGATGCAGCGCATTTCGGCGTAACAATGGCGATATAAAAGGAGGCGCCCGGACTTGATCCTCAGAGGCGCGTTGCAACACCCTCTGCAAAATGTTTCTAGCAGTAAGTATCATTTCCGTACCTTGTGGGAACTCAAAACTAGGGATGCACCGATTAACCGGCAGCACCGATTAATCGGTCAACAATCGAGACCACATTTCAAGACAGGCAGGCAGGTGTGAAAAGTGTCCCATGACCATCACCGATTTTTTTTTTTTAAAATTAGAGTAGTTACGACTAAGGGGCATATGAAATACACTGAAAGGATTTTGCGAGAAAAAATTTATTTCTCGAGTTATAGCGTATTGAAGTTTTGCACAACAGCGGCCATTTTGGAAAAAATGAGCAAAGTGCTCGATTAGAAATGGACCCTATTTCAAAAGTATTTAACTTTTTTGAAAAATTCTTTTTTCTACGTATACATAAGAACCTATATATCAACCAGAGATAATTTTTGAAAATTTAGAGTGATTTTTTGATACAGAAAAAAAATTACTTTTGCAGTGAAAAAACTGCATTTTTTCCGATTTTGTGATTTTTTTTCCCTATGAAAAAAAAGTTTTTTTCCTAAAAAGAGGGGGCATTCTGAAGCACTCATATGGTAGTTTCTTAGTATATTTTATCGTAATCCTGAAATGCATACAGCTTTGGAAATACAGTTCGAAATTTTGAACATTTTCAAAAAATGACGATATTTAAAGTGAAATTACTCAAAAAGGCCATTTTTTAAAAATCTAAAAATTGGCTCATTTAAACTCCATTTAGTGCCCAACAAGTGGGTACATACGAAATCCCGTGTTTTTTCCCCGTTCAAGTTTTATGATTTTTTGAAAATAACCTTATCGCCGATTTTTTGCCGATTTTGTGCTTTTTTTTCCATATGAAAAAAAAAGAAAAATTTACTAAACAAAGATAGTAGTCTAAAGCCCTTATAAGGTAGTTTCTAATCATATTTTATTGTGATCCTCAGATGCATACAGCCACGGAAATAAAATTTAAAATTTTCAAAATTTTCAAAAATCACCAATCTTTGAAGTGCAATTACTCAAAAAAGCCATTTTTAAAATTTTTGAAAATCGGCTCATTTGAAGCCCATTCAGTGCTTAATAAGTTGATATCAATCTGTTCCCATGTTCTTTCTCGGTTGATTTTATATGATTTTTTAAGAGTTGGTATTTTTTGTATTTTCATAAAATCAGAAAATCAAACATATTTCTACTATTTTGCCACTTTAATTCATTAAGTAATATATTTTCCTTTTAAAAACAAGCTACATATATTTTAATTAAAAAATATTTAACATTCATAAAGTTAAAATCGTGCTAAATGCAGCCACCATGACCAGGTGAGTGTATGCCTTTCAAGAAGATAAATCTGTTAGAACAAAATAAGAGAAAGTGTAAAACAGAAGATTTACTTTATACATCAACGATTTGCAAAAAGTCTTGTTAAAGTTCTAGGTCATGTATTGAATTTTGATTCTCTCACCCGAGTGGTAACATCAATTGCTTCCCTTCATGTTTAAGTGTACGTCCCATGTAAGCGTTGTTATTTTGGACCAACCAATAATGCCTAGATTGTATACCTACTATAGATTTTATTCGAGCCCATTCTTCTTCTTTTTTTGATCTACAAGCTAGAATCGTTTTTTTATTCAACAGCAGAAACGTTATGTTTTTAACTTGATTCGACAAAACAGCAACATATGACTTAGAATCTCGAATAGCATGTAGTGGTTCCTTCTGAAGATTAAATTTTGTAGCATAATTTTTGGATAGTCCTCCAATCGCGTCACAGAAACTTTTTCCGTGACTTGTAGCCGAAAAAATCCACTTTTTTTTCTTGAACTTTGTTATTATTCAATAACTCATGAAATTGATACTTGTTTTTAAAGTGTGCTGCAGCCCCATCAAATATTAACATCTTAAAAAATATGCTGCTTCATATTAGGAAGCTTAT